>JAUOBV010233343.1:0-19568 GCA_032360425.1 Rubia occidens
TCTGCACTAAAAATTATCTGAGGGTTATATTGGCACTTATGTCAAGTAGGTAGGGTTATATTGGTATATATCCCAAAAATCAATAATAATGTTGGGATTGATATATATTCTCACAGATTATATTGTATTATATAGATAAAAAATGTGATGATAAGAAATTATTATTTAAAAAATTAGTGAAATTTAGAAAAATAAATATTGTGATGATAGGTATATTGTTTCTACATACAACTAGGTAAGAATGGATAAGTTAATACCACATTACAAGTGTCATATTAGATACAAATAATCTCATAAGTATGGCGTATTAGATATTCTATAATAACAATTAGTATTATTCATAAAGAAGGTTGTGAGTATATGTTAAAGTGTCGTATCAGATATTCTATACTAATAAAAAATATTGATAAAAAAGAAGGTTGTGAGTACATGTTAAAGTGTGACGCCAATGACTATCATCAGACAAGTAGGTTTACTTATAGAAGGGCTTACAACACATTATTGTTATGTTGTATTAACTTGAAACTAAAAAAATTGTCTAGTATAATATATGATACTCCCACATACAAGTGTTTCATCAAGCAATGTATCTCAAATGTTCTTTAAAAAGACCTAATATGACAAAAATATGTAATGTTATGATATTTAAAAATGACATCAACAAAAATTTTAGTAAACCAATCTATGTCTTCCCCTGATGTGTGCATGTACTTCAGTCACTCCTCGCTATTCTTAGTTTCATCTTTATCTCGGTTGATGGTTGTTTCTCCGTGGAATCCTTCTCCGTAAGATTTTTGGATATGCTTGTATACTTGGCTAATTGAAACTGGAGTCTTTGTCAATAGGTCAAATCTACTAACATAAGTACGTTGAGCGGTAACATGGAGAACTGTCTATGGTAGAAATGCACACACCTTCTCCAAAAACAAACTGATATCCACAAGACTCCTTAAGACAGGATACACAAATTGTATGATAACAAGTTCGATTCCACTGGTCTAGATACCTATAAAATCCGTAAGAGTGATGATAACAAGAGTGAAAATGTATAATGAAATCATACAGTGACTGATGAGGCGATAATGAAATGACAAATGTATCCCTAATTAGTTTTAATTTTTAAGCATTGTGATTAGTAATGTAGTCTTTTCCTAGCATCCACATTATTCACTATGAATTTTCACCCTCCCTATCATCACTCATCCGTATATCTAACTGAAAAGGTATTTGACCTAGTGTGGGTCTTCGAGATACACATTTATGTGTGTCCAACTGCGGTACGATAGTTGAACCTTGCTTTAATGCACCAAATATGCAAAACAACATCCGGGGGTGGCCGAGGGAAGAAGCTTTGATGCCTAAGTCATACCAAATTATTCTATTTGAGTATTAAGAATTGAATTAATAGAACTGATGAATCCCTTGGTATTTATAGGGGTTGATCCCTCAGATATCTTGCAATCATGTTAAGATAATAAATGTTCATTTTCCATGTAGGAAAATGTGTCTTACCATAATAGAATTAGAGTACATTCAGTATATCATAACTATACCTGGAAGAGCTATAATCCGGAAGGAGAATCGAATGTGAAGATCTCCCCTTTGGCTATTGGACTTTAGCCTAATAGAATGTAATGATATTTTCTCTGGTCCAAATGAAGAATAGTGGCATGGACTTCGGCCATAGGGGAGTTTCGGCTCCAAACCTTATCAATAGCCCCCTAGAGAGACAAAGGTTTAAGCTTCAGTGAGGACCACTGATGAGACTATTTTAGACTAACATTTTAGCACAATTTATACTCATTATGTAGTAGATATAGGTTTATAGTTACGAAATTGAATACTTTGCCAGTTATCGGATTATAATCATCTTGTGTGGTTTTACACCCTAATTCTTCCATTTTGTCAAAACATTTGATTGCTTAGGTAATCCTTCCATAATCAAGTCAAGAATTGAATTTTTGAAGATAAGTGAAGATCAAGTCATCGGAAGAAGGCCACTCGCAAGAGTGGTAGAAGAAATAAGGTCATTTCAAAAGTGGTGAAAGATAGCTTGGAGTAGGAATGAAAAGAAGAGGAAGATTGAAAACATTCAGCCACAGTCCATGCACAACTGCACGGTCTGCTACTATCAGTTTGTTGAAATCTCAATTAAAATGCCCAATTTCAAAATCATGCACTATTGCACAGACTGCGACATTAAGAATAGTCGTAAGGACCAAAAGATAAGCTTCCAGGTAGCGGACGATGCAGTTGTGCACAGTCTGCGATGCTGTGTCCAAGACCCTAAAGCCGAGAAGATGTCTAGGCCTTGTACCATTCAATAGTGCATATTCAGCGACGTTCTTATTGACTAGGGTTTGACCACATCATCAAACAAATCTATTTTCCCAGATAAAAAAAGCCTCTCTTTGTCCATTGGACAAAAAATGAACTTCTGGGTAAAAACCCTAGTTTGAACATTGAATGTTCTTCATTTATTGCTTTCAAATCATGTTTGTGTGTATTTTGGTTATGGGATTTTCTAGATTAGGCTAAATTGATGCTTTGGGACATTTGTTAAGCATGAAGATTGTGAGATTTTGGGATCCTTTTACCTATTTCCTATTATTGTCATGGATGCTTGTGTTTAATGCTTATAATTATTGCATGATTAATAATAGAATGAAAACTAATTGCAATACACCATGATTTATTGCTAGTCTCGTGAATGAACCCTATAAGATTTCATTTTTTGGTCATTTTGGTCACTGATTGATGTTAAGATTGTGTTTAAGAGTGACAACTAAGCATGTTGTTGATTAATTGATTATAATATGCTGGATTATAGAATTGAATAATTCTTGATTACCGGTGCGGGTTTCGGATATGAATGACACCTACGTCGTGATTATCTTTTGGAATAAATTGCATTGAGATCAAAGATTAGTTTTGAAGGTCATATCTTGAGTTTGTAGCAAATAAGGAAATTCGGTGCGCTAAGAGGTTTTAGAGAGCACGATTCACACACTAATATTCTAGAAGGTAGAGGTTTAAGCTAGAATGGTTGTTCACGGTTAGTCCAGTGCGTAATGCTATCTCCATAGTTAGTATATTTGACGTGTTTCCTCATCGAATAACCTCGGATGTAAGGGCTAGAGGGTTTTACCGAGTACTCGGCAAGCTCTAGCTAAACAGGAGTGAGGTGAGAGATGATAAGGGACATAGGCCACGTATGATCAAAGATGTGGTAGAATATACTTCTAGAATTTTTACATAAATCAAGGATAAATGAATAGATAAACCTGTTAAGAAAAATTCCCACAGGCGTCCTTCGAGTGAGTATGAATGTTGGTTTTTGAGTGGGTACGTGTGTATGAATATACATCCATCGGGGGGGATTTCTTGCAAACCCATAATAGGAAGTGTTATGAATTTCTATTACCTAATGGAAAAGAATATTTTCAATATAGGGCACATCGTATTATCCTAGATGAACAAAGTCTTTGGGACATTCAAGAAGGAATTTTCCTATTGGTGTTTGATCACTAGGATGATCAAGAAACGGAGAATCATGCTCGTAGACACACCATTACAACTCGAATACTACGAAAAGAAGTAGTTTGACCTCAAGAAACTAGAAGTGGATTTTGAAACCAAACAATTGAGGGTGAGGATCATTTCGGGGAGACCAGCTAGAGGTGCGAAGAGGGCTTGGGATTCGAAGACCGTTACTTTATTATCGACGACATCCAATAAGCCATTACCCATTTCTATGACACTTAGATTTGTATTCTAAATGTAATTTTTTTTGAATTGTGTGGTAACTTTTTCAGGTGGCAGCAAAGGGTTCATGCAAAAGTTGAATAAAATATTTTCTTGCTTCACTAGGCAAATGGAAGCCCTTGAGGATGAGGTTGCGAAACTAAGGGTTGAACATGATGCTCACCATCGGAGAAATTGGATATAGATGGAGATAAGTGAAGGTAAAGAATGTGTCATTTCATACATGTTACCTCATCTAGCGGCGATAAAGAGGACAAGGACGGGGACAAGAAGATCTTACATTGTACCTCCAAGCTCCTTAAGGATGTAATCCCACATAACATTGTTGACATCAACAATTTTGTTATTCTATGTAATAATATTGTATTTGTTTTGGTGGGATTCATGAATTTAGGTTGATGTAACATTTGAATGGTGTTTTTCTAACTTTTTATTGGTTTAACATAAATTTGTGTAGTTGTTGATGGAGTTTGCACCAATTCTGGTGTGAACCCATCTCTTGTGTTTGCTAAATGCCATTATGAACAATAATTTTGAGTTTAGTTGCAAAATTGGAATGTTTGACAGTAAGACGTGCTTTGATACAACCTTACGAGTTCTGAAGTGATTGGTTACAGAATTGGTTGCACAGCCGAGAATGAAACTAGATTATTTTCTGTGGGAGAAAAAATTACAATGCACAGAATATGGTTCCGATTTCGGAACTAATGTTAGTGCTGTATTTTTAATTTTGGCCTCACCTTCCGACATCGATGAAAGTATGCAGTCAGCAATAATTTTAAAAATTAATGCTTTCACAAAATCTAAAAAAAAATTATTTGTGCCCAAGGTCTGAAAAGTTGTCGGCTTCCTTTTCCGAAATATTCTCATGCTTTTGAAATCCGGAACCCATTCAAGGCACACAATGCTTGAGAATTAAATATTATAAAATTATAAAGTATATTCCAATTTTACAACCTATGTCGGACTTTTAAAAAAAACATTGACTGGGCTACGATTCAAACTCATAATTGGGTATCACTGAAAAATCCTGGTTGTACAAGGGGATACCACGCACACCCGTATTCAAGTATTTTTAAAATTCCCCATGCATTTCACCCAAATAAATATTTACACCATTATCTAAAAACTACAACCGTGGCTTCCATCCAAGTCGCGCACGATGGAACTAGTGGGAGAAGGAAACAAATGGCTAGAAGGATGAGAAATTCGACAACGTTCAAGTCTAGGAGGTTTGTGTCTCTAGTGTCTTCAAAGAGGTACAATACTTTGTTATATAATGCTAATTATTAGATTGAATTCTGATGTTGTTATGAGATCAATTGCGCATGCAAGGCACTCGGATGAAATGTGTCAATTTTATGTCAATATTATGGAGCTATAGGGAGGGTCCTTTTCTACTATGGTCAATGGTAGTCAGTAAATGGGTTGAGGTTGATCCATGGAAGATTAATAATGTATTATGTTTCTCGAACCCGAGCCTCGAGGACTGTTATCCAGCGGTTGTAGATGATCCCAAGACATATATCATTATTCAAACTAGTTGGTACATGTTGAGCATCCACTATTAAATCCTACCATGGTCGGCAAGTTTTACTTTAATAGGTCCGTCTACGGTCCCAACACTATCGGGAGTTTTAAGCTAGAGTATTTGACAATATTGCAAAAGGATTGTGTACGAGATGGTGGCTAGGAGTTTGGTGTAGGTGAGAGGTCACATCGGTGAGCCCAAAGTCATCACTATTATGTTGTTCTACTACTCATGAAGAAGTTGAAGATTAATCTCGGCTATATCTTTGTGCAACTTGGCATGCGTTGTTTATTCAAAGAAGAAGGCTATCAAGCTCCTGTATGGGTCAATCATTTTAAAGTACCAAAAATCCGATGACAACTTCTCTTTAGGAGCAAAGAAGTGCCTCCTAAAATGTTCGACATGAACTTCTTTGAGAATTAAGTGGAAACTCATAAATGAAAAATGGACGCATTGGGTAGTCAGAGAAAATAGCAAAAGGCACACCGATGTAAATTTATTTTTTTGCCATTTTCATTTTCCTTCCTCGTATGATTCTTATGTGAAGCACAAAACTACAGGTGAGAAGGTCGGCGTCTTATTCATGCGGAACATGTATAAAAACATAGAAGATAATATAGATGAGGAAGAAGAATTATGAAACCAAGAAAGTTCTCATGGAAACAAGGTGTGTGGAGATGGAAAGTGAAGAATCACAATCAAGGACATCCCATTAGATTTATATTTCAAGAATGCTGTTAATGGTGACACTACGATTAATGTAATATGAAGAATGTTAGTTTTGATTTATGGATATATTTTGTTCTTCGCACCTTTCACTGATAATTTTATATTTTTTCACCCCCTTCAATTTGTAAAGGAATTTCTATGTAACAATATATTCCAAAAAATTTCAAAATTGGAAGTGGAATCGCACGAGTACAGAGCACTTACACTCGATGTCTTCCATAATCGAATATTATTTCATGTTCTATCTTTTGTGGGGTGAAATACAAACTTTATTTTTAAAATAAAACTGCCAACCGTTCCAAATTCAGAATTAAATGCATAAGGGTTCAGTTCTATATAAATTAATTTTCCAAGTACGGAACCTATGTCTTGAAATTTGGTCATAACATGTCTCATTTTTTTTTATTCTCTTTCACTAAGAACGCAAGGTGGTATATTCCCCAAAATTTTAAATTCAAATGTACTATCACCTATATCGTCAAAATATAAGTATTTGTTTTCCTTTAGTTCATATTGCGTTACAAAACTAGACCAAGCCCAGTTTATAAAGACACCACGGTTGTCACCCAAAAACTGGAGAATGATTTACACTAAAGTCGCTCCCCACAGTACAAGAAACAGGTAGTTTTACCTTGGTTGTACAGGACATTTTAACTCGGTTTTTAGTTCTGGAAGAACTGAGGTAAATACAGCCGAAGTAAAAGGTATCCATTTTACCTCGGTTCAAAACCAAGGTAAAAAGAACCTTTTATATCGGATTTTAACCAACGTCAGTAGTTTTTGTGACCGGCGTCGCTCAAAAGTAGCAGGCCGACCATTATGGGTTATATGCGATGTCTCTGGAATCGATGTAGGCATACACACGAACATGACGTAGTCCATAGCATGAAGACATGTGATGGGTGAGGAAATGGAGCGACATCGACTTCCTATTAAAAGTGACATCATAGACTATTAGAAGTGACATCACGCGCTGTCGTTGCGGAACGGCGATTAATACAATGTCATTTTTTGTGGTCGACCTCGCAAAAAAAATGTCGGTTCATGCGATGTCTGTCAATTGTCGTTTTGGCACTAGAATGTACTACATCACGAGTAGGGATGGTCGTGGGTCAGGTTTCGGTGAAGGTCCGCCCCAATGGAGTGGGTATGTATGTAGTTTCCGAGGGGGTGGGGCGGGTATAGGTATGAAGATTGATACTCGTCATGGTATAGGGTCGGGCATAGATATTAGTTCATACCCGCCCCACTATACCCACTATGTACACAATAATTTATTATATAATAAACTATTATTTATCCATAATGCACATGTTTTATTTATAATATTTTCATGTAAAATTTAGTTGTATTTTGGAGATATAAATGGGGTGAGTAAAATGGATTTGAAGTGGGTATGGAAACCCAAGTGAGTGATGGGGCGGCGGTGGATTTTAATATTGCACCCGTCATGGGTGATGGGGTGGGTATGGGTATGAAAATTTTAGTTGGGTATGGGGGTACCATAATCCGTACCCTCCCCTCCCCATTGCCATGCCTAAACACGAGCCAATCGGTTAGACATTGTTTCTAGAACAATATTACAATATTCAATATTTGATGACAAAACAAATCGTTCATCGATAACCATTACATTTTATTTAAAAAACTGACATTACCAATATATTAAAATACAAAAGGTTTCTGTAAAATTAACAGACTTATTGTATTGATGCTTCCTTGTGTACATTGTCCGGCATTAAAAATTGCATGGGGACTATGGAAATGACAAGTCAGGTCCATCAATAACTCTCAACATCCTATTACAGCGGATACACATAAAACAAATTTATGATAGATTTGATTTGTCCCCAATGGATGTACAAACAATAAAGCCAAGTGCATACGACAGAAATCTTAACATGGAATGCTTGAAGGCAATGTCACAAGATTGAATGAACGAAGTCGCAGTATCCGAATGATGAGTGACGTCGGATATTCATAGATGTTCCAGCCAGTTCTTGCCAAATGCGACATCGGTAACCATTTGGTCACATATTGTACTAGATGATGAACTTACCGACGCGGCACATTCAACCTGTGTTTGTATCAGAATTTGATTATTGTCCAAAATCAACCCTAATACCAGCCTTTTTCTAACTTATTAAAAACATGGCATGATATTAGGAACACTATCAATATACACTATATATAGCATGTAACATGGTCAACATAGTTAATGGAAATATTCAATCATTGTTCAATGGGGAAAAAACATGTAGAAGATATGTTAATAAGATTGCTAAATGAACATGGAATGGATAGTAAACTACCTGAATTAATTATTTGAACACTGAGATGCTCCATCCTAGGATACTTGTTATTTTTTGGAAAAGGGATTAGATTGGGGTCTTGAGTAGTTGAAATGTGGGAATGGAGAAGAAGTTGTGGAGTTGGGTTAGGAGGAAGTGTGTCGGTGGTGAGAAATTAATTGGTCTTGTTGCTAAATATGATTTAAATGAGATGGGGTTGGGGGGGAATTTGTAGAAAATTTTGGCTCAAAATTCCGATCCCGTTGGAATTTTTTATTCAACCGACGTCGGTTTAGTGTTGGTCATTAGTTCGCTATATGCGAACCTTATACGACGTCATTTGCATGGATCAAAGTATAATTTTCAAAAATTGTTGTAACAAACTCGATGTTAAGATTACAGGCCCTTCCAACGACCTATTTATTCCAGATAGGAACAAAATTCTCCAGTAAATGTGAATAACAACTTGTTATCTCCAATTTCGGATTTAGACTTCTCCTCATTCCTAGTATGGACTAGAGTGCAAAAATAAAATAAAAAATCACCGGTAGTACAAAACTCGATTACGATCTTCCCAAAAATAACCTTGGTCACCCACAACTCATACACGACGTCGGTATTAAAGATACTGGTCTTATTCCCACACAGACTTCGAGTAGATCTTCCCAAATAGACCTTGTATACTTATGAGTAATCATCTAAAATATATTACAGACTATGTACTAGTGCTTTTTAAAATCTTATGGATGGAATTTTGTTACGTTTTTATTTTAAAAAGAACGTGGCAAATGAAATTTCTTTTGATTCTATTTGGTGGAAATTATCGTTCGCATAATGCTGATAGTAAGGGTTTGAACGCAATGCTAAGAAGAATGATAGACGATTACTCCGGTCCGTTCCTCTGTTAGATAGTACACATAATCTCCGTTTAGGTGTAGAATTAATTACTGTAGCCAGCATGCGAGGAAGTTGGGGTTATAGTGTAATTTTCAAAAAGTTTTGCCAAACACTGTCTAGGGAGATTGTGGTCCCATTCCATTGACCAGAGCATGACCAAATCAAAAAATCGTGCTCGTGACTTGGTGAATTAGATAAGGATATCTCCATTTTTGCATTTCGACTTTTCCCACTTTCTTGGAGGGACATAAGTGAAAATTTTGAAAAATAATCAGGCACTCCCAAATTCGATTCAAATCTTCATTCATGGGACCTTTGCAATCCCCATTCAAACTAATTAATGATCCCATATAGTGATAAAGAAACTAGCATTATCCCATTGAGACTTCCATAAAATCTTCCGATTAGTCATTGCATACTAGTAAGTAATCATACACAATTAGCTCTAGGCCTTGTATTAGGACTCTAAAAAAATAATAGTTGGATTTTCCTTATCTTTTTAAAAAATTTAAAACCTAGAATGTGTAATTTCTTCGGATTCTGTGAGGTGAAATTTATCTTCCAAATCAATAACGCTCATAGTCAGGTTATTAATGGAATACGAATAAAAACGAGGAAGAATACCCCGGTGACCTTGCTGCATAAGTCGGAACTACATGATTGTGATAGTGTGACTTAGACTATCGGTTATCTCAAATTTTGCATTTTTCCCCCACCATCTTGGAGGGACCTAATTGTAAAAACAAAAAAGTTCACCGGTTGTGTTGAAATTGATTCTAATCGAACAGGGTGTTAATGAAGTTCATGGACATTTACAATATGAATTAATAATGTCTAATTAATAGTTTACCACTATTAAGATCAGTTATGTCATTTTGGTCAAACATGGGCCCAAGATGTGCTAGTGGACTAAATTGTTGTGGCCTAATATATCCACGACCGACATCAGTAGTATGCCAGTCAAATGTCGCAAAAAATGATTTACATGCGACGTCGCTCATGTAGTTGGTCAGACACAGGCGCATTTGCTATGCCAGTGGGCTAGGCCTACAGTCAGATAAGCTGACGTTGCTAAATCATCGGTTCACTATCGCTCAGGTCGGCTATTATGCGACGTCGCATTGCGGCGGAATTCACAATGATACACAACAAATATATACATGAAGCCCACCTTATAAATTACTTTAAACATTCACCTTTTCCTCGAATTTCAACAGTCATGCCCATCCTCTCAAAGGTATATTTCAACATGTGGTTATTTTAATGTTGTTTTTTAATTTACTATTGAAATTGTTATGTATATGGTGTGTGAATTTGCTTCATGTACGGATGTTTCTTTGGATTAGGGTTCTAGGATTAGGTTCTTGTGTGTTTGAATTTCAGTTGTATATCCTCTGCCTGTTGTATGTTTAGGAGCCTTTTTTTGCCTGTTTTCTGCTGTAGTCAGAGTATCCCTGTTTCATGAATGTGACGTCGCCTGTCCATCGACCCTATTTTGGATAAAGCGAACAGTGTGTGATGTTGCTTGTTTATATTTTCTACAATTTATGTAGCATGTGACGTCGTACACTTATCGGTTGACCATTCGGTTTTACCGAACCTTGTTCGACTTTTCTCTGTCATGTTGCATTCATATATTAATATTTTAATAGATTACTTGAATTGATTTGTAACGAATGATTAAAATATGAATTTCAGAAATCATGTCTAACGGTGCTGGTTCACGATGTTCCCCAATTGTGGTGAATGATTTTATGTTTACATTTAAATTGTATTTCCTTGTATTACCAACATTATAGTTTAATTTATAATTATTTCCATGACCAATACAGATTCGTAGCGATTCGGATGATGATCGTCCGCGAACTACATTTGGTAACATTATTCCTCATTTCATCCACACCCTGACGCAGACGAACTTCCGGCAAGTTCCCACCCTGGTAAGTAATCCCTGTCACATATTAATTTTATTTTCAAATATCTTTTCATATACTTTATTTTCATATTATCTGAACATGATTTTTTTTATAATTCAGTACGTGCCTAGCCAGATTGTGGAGCTCCTACCACCGCACAAGTTGCTTGTTGTGCTCAAGTGCAACAGAATGGAGTATTACATGAATTACTGGGGGAACATGAGGATGAAGGCCCTAACGCCAAAGGGGTTTCAGCATTTTCTTATTGCTGAGGAACTGAGGATTGAGGACACGCTCTACTTCGAGCTGAACAATGGTGTCGGCCCTGTAGTTTTTAATGTTTAAGTTCTTCCCTATTGATATGAGTAGTTTTTTTACCCATACTATGATCAGAACATTTATATTAAATTTCTTAACTAGTACTTGGTCCAACATTTGTATTGTAGTATGTTCATATTTAATCTTTATTTATAATCTTTTTGTTTGCTATGTTATTTTAATGTTATTCAATCGTTAATATTTAATCTAACTTACGCACAAAGTTTTAATAGTAGTATCAGTAACAAAACTAAAGAAATTATTAGGCATTGTTTCAATAAGTATGAAGCAAAAAAATAGTTGTTGCAATTTTTTTTTAAATTCAACTCGAGCTATTGACCTGCTGCTTGGTGGGCTGAAATTGTTAGGCCCATCAAAGTCTGCGACATCGCTAAGTAGTCGACACCATGTCTCCTGATCCGACTTTGGTGCAACGTTGCATACATCGAGACAGACAACACAATGGTTCCAAACAACGTCATATTGAAATGGGTATAAAAAAGGAGGACCCTGGCAATCAGTTTAATTATCTATTCAAAAGTTTCCCGCGAATTCTAACAGTTTCCAACTTCCTCCTCATCTTCTCTCTTTGTTTTTTCTAATCTCCTAACACCCAAGTTTTCTAATTCTTACTTTACAATGTTTGATCTGTGGTCTGTGAATGTGTTTTTATTTTTTAGCTATCTAGTTTTGTCTCAAATTTATGAGATTGTGAACTTTTTTGACTTTAAACGTGGGTACAATGTTTTGGTTTGTATCCAAAGGGTTTTTGTCTGATTTGATGTTGATCAAGCCTCATTTTTTTAGTTTTATGTGTTTCTTCCTGTAGCTTCCTCTAATATATGCGACATCGCTTCTCTTTCTTCCATAACTCGGTTCATGAAATTATAGTGCGACATCGAATATTCTTATTTCTAGTAGCTTATTCTTCAGTTTGTGACGACACACTATTATCGCGTGACCTTTGGCATGACTGAAATGTTTCCAGCGTCGCATTATGACATCTAAGTGAACAATTGTTATGCATATGCGACTTCAGTCTTCTTTCGGTTATGTCTTCATTCTTAGCGAGAAGTATGTGAAGTCGCAGGTACATGTCAACCATCTTGCTGCTTTGGGTCGCATGCACCTGCTACGGCATTGCCAACGTCGCTCCAGGTATTCTATAGGGTAGTTCCCACTGAACATTTTCCCTTTTGATTCAGGACTAATGACTGGCGAAGGATTGTGTAATCCACCATTTTTAGGTATTTTTCCTACGTACATATATATTTACTAACACATCTTCACACTTTGTAACAACTAATACTCTTTGGTTTTGTACAGTTCACAGCACAACGTCGGAGCAACCCAGAGCCTGTTTTCTTTGATATTGGCCATCATATGATGTCTCTTTATAGCCCACATTTTCACTGCACCCTCAAGTAGCAGAACTTTGGAGAAAACCCTACTTTGGTAAGATTTTTAAATAAATTTTATTTATTGACAATTGCAAATATATATACATACATACATATGCATATTTCTTATTAACATTTTTATGTGCTCAGTACATCCTGTGTGAGATTGTACCACTCTTACTGACTGAGAAGACCCCCGTAGTGCTTAGGTACTACGGGATAAAGTGGCGTATGAACTACTCGGGGCAAGGTAAGATCAAGGCTCTTTCCCAAAATAACCAACGGATCGGGGACACCTTGTTCTTCGAGGTGATAGAAGTTGGGGGGCAATCATTTTCAAGGTCATCACTTTCCAAGTTGATTGAGTTTATTGTATTTTCAGTTATGATGGAATTAAGACAACTCTTTTTCGCATTTATGTACTATTGGTATGGATAATTTCATGACTACTATTTTTCTGATTATTTAACTATCTTATTTGAACATTAAATAATTGGTCATGTATATATATGTGTGATTTAATGTGTGCGTGATTTTATAAACCATTTCATAATTCTACGATTAAAAACCATTGAACAAAGGGTGTACTGGATGTGTACGAAAGAGGAGAGGATATCTAAGGTGTTTGTAGCACAATGATTGCTAGCTACTGAAATGCCTAATTGTCCTTTTACATACCCTTAAATTAATCATGATGACACTAAGAAGAGAGAGACGCCAAAATGGGGAGAAGCACAAGACCATCATTCTTTTCTAACAACGTCAAATTCTTTAATTTAACATATCTTTTACATATCTGCGAATTTGGTGGTCGATCGCAACACATGTCAGTGAAAACGAAGTTTCATGCAAAATCGGGTCACCTATTAAAACATGTGCGACATTGCAGGCTATTCAGTAACATTATTTAACTCATTTTTTCAAACCTTTACTTCGGTTCATATAATAACCGAGGTAATTTTTTTTATTTACCTCAGTTTTTTTACAACTGAGGTAAATAAAATCTTTTACTTCAAAAAAACCGAGGTAAAGGAATTTTTTACCTTGGTTATTTGATGTTAACAAAAAACGAGGTAAAAAGGGTGAAGTAATAAGTCATTTTTCTTGTAGTGCCATCTTCCCCCAATAAATGTTTGAGACTGAGGCATAGCTTCGGGTTACTCTCAATGAAGCATGCTGATATGAATCTCCTTGCGAAAACTCTGGATTGCAGAATGTTGAGAAGCACCTAATACCAAAGAATTCGTACCACTGCCTTTCAATCGAAGACAACACAAATGGACGTCCAATATAAGACTCAAATTATGAAATTCACTAACATAAGGAACTAATTCATATGAACTCAAGCACTAGTTGCACAAACTGTTACTAACTAGCCCGCGGGATTAGCTCACAAATTTGAAGGGTATTATCAACTTAATTAACCCATAGGATTAAGCAACAATAGAACGCTCGAAAGTAAAACGTAATAACTCTAATTTTGAATATATGGTGTATAAAATTGGTGAATAAATTTGTGGATGGCTTCACTATTTATTGGGTATAGTTAGGCCAACCTACAATCAAAAAGTGGACAGGATTTGGTAATTCCTGTTAGAAAGCGTAATGACTTATGGAGGTTTTAAGAAGGTAAAACCATATCAAACTAATATGCCTAATTTAATCCTAATTATGCAAAAAATTCTACAAGCTACATGCTTGAATGAATATTACCTAATCTAATCAAATATAATTCAAATTTAAGCTAATCTATTACAAGAGTTTCGAGATTACGTCTAATGTAAATACCCTACCTCACTAAAAAAATCAGTGGAAAAAAGAGTATAGTGTTATTCTCCTAAAACCCTTCATCTCGAAAACAAATTAGGAAACAGTAATTCGTATCATGAACTTTGTCAAGTTTGTCGCCAAATTGAACACTTTCATAAAAAAATGCCTATCGATTGAACCCAACATTGTAAAAACACAACTACAATGACACGAAATTTATAAAAAAAAATGATATTCTATCATTCAATATTTTTTATTGAGAGATTATTAATCAATCAATTACGCTAACCTGGTGGGAAAGAAATAATCCAAGAAAAAATCTTTCAATAGTAAAAGGCACTAGTGGAAAAAGGGTTATTTAAGGCATGCAATCAAAGGCGATTCCTTTGATTTTTTGTGGAACCGCCTTTAGTTAGGACCCGAATTAGGTTATGAATTCGGAAATACCCTACCAAGTCACCCTTTCATTTCAAAGGCAGTTATAAATCGAGTTAAAGCGGTTTCGCGTTTCATGAAAATCGATTAAAAGAATTTCTATTGTAGAACCACCTTTAATGGTCTGCCTTTATTGGGCCTTTTGATCTACTATATAAATAAAATCAAGTTCTTAGGGTTTTCTCCTTCTTGGTTTTTTTCCACAACCTATGCATCTCTTCCTCACTGGGTTTTCTCCTGCCTCCACCCCTCAGCCTCTCTCCACCTTCACGCATCCACCGCCGTGTAACTGGAGAACGCCACCGCACTGGATATTGCCTTTACATCAAAAAGCACAGCATCCGATGTAGAGCGCCATCACGCTATAGCCTCCTCCGCTGGAGATTGAAGCCCACCGCCGCTGCTGGAGTCTGAAATCGCCTCCACCGCTAGAGATTGAAACTCACTGCTATAGCTAGAGAACACTTTACCACGCCGCTGGAGATCGAACGCCACCGCACAGCTCAAGAATGCCTCCACTTTCGCGTTGATACTCCCTAGCCCGCCACTACCATCTTCCTTCGTTGCTGCGATACTCTCCGCCGTCGCACTGCTGTCACCGCTTGAAAACCCTATGGATCTAGCCTTCGGTAGAAGTAGCCTCCATCGGAGAAGGTCGAGGGTTGGTTTTCTTCTGTTGTAGCCTATGTCGGAGAAGGCCACCAGCTATTTCTTCTAATCTTTGCTTCAAGGCTGCCGGAAACCTATTTCGGACCCTAATTAAAGGGAGTTTTTGAACCTCCTGTGAAGGCACTTTTGGTCTATTATAACCGCCTTTAATAGAAGGTTTTCCACTAGTGAGACGCGAGAGAGAAGGGCAGTGATAAATTCTGAAGTCCAGTAATCCCATTGAATATTTGATAAAAGTTGTAGGGATTCAATGTTAGTTAACCAATTCAATATTCAAGACTATCCATTCAATTTTCGAATGTGGAACAAAAACCTATCCAAGTTCAACTCCTCGGGAATTAGGTTTTCTGAGTAACAAATTCTGAATTGAAATTTGCAAATTTTCATTAGTTGACTGGAAATAGGTAGAATCAAGTTCCTTTATCGAAACATAATCAAAATAGGTCACAATTCACGGCATTTATCGTTAGTGAATATTCACATTCTGCGATAATTACTCACTAACAGTTGTTGTTCTCAACATAATACATGGCAGTTGTAAAAAACATTCATCCATTGGTTTCTTAAAGCCGTTTTTTAATATTTTTCATCTTCGAATAATATTCTGACTTCATAACAATCCACAAACGGTCGCTTCACCCCAATTTCTACAAAATGTCATGCATTGGAGTCGTTAATGACTATTCATGCACTAGTGTTTGAAGGAGATCTTTTAGGAATTGAATTTTTAAGTTTCACGGCGTTTCTTTGTCGTTTCTAACTACGCGGTGTTGGAAAATTTGAACGGCGATGGTTGATCGAAAATGGCCTTCCACTTGCGTTGTTAATAAGCCATCCTACAAATTTTCCGCATAACTCTAGCGTTGATGAAAATTGGACCTCCATCCATTTTCTATAACACTCTTTCTGATATCGGAAGATTTGAAGGATGGCGGTTGATCAAAAACCTCCATCCACCAGTTGTTGTTAATGAGCAATCTTGCACTAGTTGATATTATGGAAAAAAAATATTGTTGGTTTTTTTTGTTTTATAAAGTCTTGGATAGAATTTTAATTTAAATCTAATTATAAAATCTAAACCCCCTTAGTGCAACCTTTTTTCTCCGATGACCAGCCACCAAAAAACCCAACAAACTTTTCGATGACTTGTAGTCAATAAAAATAGGTTGTGACGTAGGACGAGAGTGGAGAATTGGTTTTTTAGTTTTTATTTAATTAATTGGATTAAATTTGAAAATTACAATTCAACCCATATTGTTATAAAACAAAATTTAAAACTCTAAAAAATTTGTTTAAACAATCAAATAAATCATTGAGAAACGTGCATTTTTAATCCTATGTTTTGCTCGAAAGTGCAGACATAATATTGTAAAATATGAAAGTGTAAATATAACCCCGGACTTTGTTGACCAAAATGTCAACGGTCAAATTGTCCAAAAATAGGTGAAATGACCATTATACCCCTGAATTTTTTTATAAAAAATAAGAAAAATATGAAAAGATAATCTTAACCCTCATTCTCTTTCTCTTCCACCTATCTCTTTTCTCAGTCTTCCGCCCCTCTTCTCCCGATCTTCCCCTTCTTCACTGCCTCCCTCTCCATGTCCCCAGTCGTTCTTGGTGGTCGGATTCAAGCCGCGAGTTCCACTCTTCACATCTTTCTTCATTAAGAAAATCAATGGTATGTGGAGGATTCGCGTTGGGGTTCTCTTAAAAGTCCATTTGGGGTTGGTCGGATCCAAATGGTCACCACCATCAATGGCACAGCGGCGGATTCACGCTAGGGTTCGTGATGGGGTTGGTCGAATTGGCGATGGGGTTGCATCGAGACCGACGTGGCTAGGGTTGAGCGGTGGCAAGGGAGAAGTGGAGCGTGGCAGAGAGGTGTGGTGGGCTAGGGTTAAGGGAGAGGTTAGGGTGGAGTATGGCATGGGAGACTTTGCTACGGGAGCTAGGGTTGAGGGTGGGCTGTGACAGAACGTAGCGAGAGAGAGGTGGAGAGTGACAAGGAAGGGTTTTTGGCGGCAGAGGTTAGGGTTGAAGCTGGGCTAGGGTTTAGGGCACGGGGGCTAGGGAGAGGTGGATCACGGCGGGGGAGAGGGGGAGCGACAGCAGCAAATGTTTCTGGGCGAAGGTGGTGGGCGGCGGCTGGACTAGGGTGAGGAGGGGGAGATGTGGTAGCGGATGTTTCTAGGCGGATGTGGTGGGCGACGGCGGGGTTGGGGTGAGGTGAGGGAGCTATGGTAGCTGATGTTTCTGGTTGGAGGTGGTGGGTGGCGGGGCTAAGGTGTGGTGACGACGCGATGGCGGAGTCGTGGCAGGTGGTGGGCATGGGTTTGTTTGAAGAAGAAAATGAAAAAGAAGAAGTCTAGGGGTAGAATTGTCATTATATTTTTAGTTTTGAGTCCAAGGGTATTTTTGTCTCTTCATGTTTGGTCGATCGTTGACTTCATTGAGTCAACGCCAAAATTTAGGAAATGTGTATAATTGCACTATTTTACAAAAAATTAGTCACTTTCGTACTTTACATTTCAAAAAGTTATATCTGTACTTTCTCAATTTGAATGGACATTTTTGCACTTTTCCTTAAATCATTTAACACGTGAAAAAGTTTTTAAAAAATACTTTTGCAATTTGAATCCTGTAAGGTGTAACGTCAGCTTTGAAATCAATGATAAAATTCATAACACTTGATTATCGTGTGTATTTTAGTTCAACGATCAAAAGTTATTTTTATAATTGTTCCATAATCAAAATAAAATTATATTCTTGTCCTTACACTCCTTCGGTCCTTCTGTCTCATCTCTATTTGCACTGTTGCTTTTTTGACACGATTCTCTATTAATGTTTAATCGCATATTTGAATAGATTTGTGAAAAATAATATTATCATCTATGATATTGTTCAATTCGTTGTAACAAGTAGTTTTTAAATATCAACTTTCTATTTGCTTTTATTATGCGTCGATAAAGATATTAACGATAAAACGTGTTTCTTGAACAGCGTGATAATAATTGTTGTGCAATTAGCTAAGACGGAGGGAGTATTACACAAGGACAAGAGACATTCACCCCTCAAAGACAAAACCCTTCGGCCACCGAAAGCTTCTTTACCTATCAAAGCTCTACTATTTTTTCCCTCAATTTTCTCTTCCCATCTTCCCATTATAATGGGGAGATGGGGAGGCATTTGTTTAGTTAATTGATGCTTCTTATTATTTATGTTATGAATAAGTATGGAATAAATTTTCATACGTAAGTTATGTTTTTGACCTGATTGATTATATCGTCATGTTCATGGTAATCACTCGATTTAGTTGTTCGCATCGATGTTCTATTCTTGATATGGTTATATTGTGTGTTTTGTGTGGTTGTGTTTCTGTTTTGTTTTAGGGGTTCAATTTATTTGGATGTGTCGATGTATGCTTTTCAATGTGTTTACAGTTTGAACAACATAGATCGTGGTTGGATCAAATGGTGTTACAACTATTGAAGAGCCCTGTTTGGCTTAGTGATGTTATGCGTGATAAGCTCCTCTCAATCAAGCAGCCATGATTTTTACGGGAAACGAGTTAATATCCTCGATGACGATGTTACAGTGTTTATTGGATCTCTATTCTCTAATAGTACAAACGATCAGTATGGTTGATATGTAATTTAGGTATCCTTGCAATAGGTTGATTATTGCTAGAGACTAGTTAAATTGACTCACTTATTGTAATCGCTAGTGTACGTTTTAGTGACTGATTCAAAATAAATAAATAAAGGGATATATACAATTATAACCCTACCTACTTGACATAAGTGCCAATATAACCCTCAGATAATTTTAAGTGCAGATATAACCC
>JAUOBV010233344.1:0-11644 GCA_032360425.1 Rubia occidens
GGTTGGTTATATTTATTTGTGTCCCTTTTTTTTATCATATTCGTAGTGCCTCATCGAAATCCTTCTCCCATGGTTATTCTATAGAGGTGGTATAGGGAAATTGTGCTTGTTGATGGTTAGGATGCTTTCCCTAATCCTGCTCAAAGGTGAACAACTCATATCATGGATTGGGTTTGTCCAAGCCTTTTCTTTGGTTCTTCAATCTATCCCTTCAGTCGGTCTTGTCGTTGTCTTTATTCCTCTTGGTGGCTTTCCTCACTTTGGTGTATATCTCCATGATGGTTTTGAGCTGATGCATAATAGACTAAGTGTCTTCCACTAGCTTATCATACATCTTTTCATCGGTTATGCCATAGATATCATGAGATAACAGTGGTACCAATTTTTTGATAACATGTAGGATTTACCTAAGAGATACCTTTTTTGGGTACAATGCATTTATGTTCCTCTTTTTATTATGTTAATCTTCGGCTAACTTTTCTTTGTCCTTCCAGACTCTTTCCTATGTGGCTATTAATTTGGCCCAAATGATTCAACTGACCTTAACCTTCTGATTTGATATTGTTCTAGCCACTGAGGACCGTATTACCAATTTGGAGGTTGCCCTTCGGTTGTAGAATGATACTTCAAAAAGGTTATAAAAGAGTTTATTACTTTCATGTTCTACTCTTTCTTCACATGAGAGTACTATCAGGGAACTCCGGTGTTTTTCTAAATTTGGGTCCCAGACAAGGCTTTTCTGGGTTTTTTTAATATAAAGTTGTTAAGAAATGGTCCTTCTAAAATTTTATTTTGCAAATCTCCCACCAATCCATAGATTATGGTAAGAATCGGGGGACTGAAGAGCTTACCCTTATAGTCACCAAAGAGTGCAGAAGATCCTCGGTCCTTATAGTTTTTGATATTTTGGGGATGCTCTAAAACATGTACGATGGTCTGGAATCCAAGATATGGGGAATTCCCCTTCCTTCCCTTGATAACTTGGAGGATTCACTTCATTCCCTGATAATTGAATAGGTGAAGGAAGAGAACTTTTATGAGGATCCTAAGTGGAAAGGGCCAATTTATGCTCCTTCAGGCCATTCTTGAATCCAGGACAGTGGCGTGATTGAGTAGGGGATAGTTTATGGAGGAGATGATAATCCACCGAGTAGCCTTGTAGGGGCTAGTATAGGGGGTGCTATAAATGATAAAGTACAATGTTCCCCGTAGCACACCAAGTCATTGATAGTGAATTTCCTTGTGAGAATGCTTTAAATAACAAGGGTATGCCATTTTTTTGTAGAGTATTTCCCCTATATCACACCCCCTTTGAGTTTCTATGCTTCGAACAATATTTGAGTTGTTCGGGGGATGGTTCGGTATATGGATCCATAGTGGAGCTGCTTCATAATGTTATTGAAGAATACCAAGCTTCAGTCCAATCCCTTCAAGAGCTTCATGAAGAACTCAAAAAACAGAAGAGGGAACGCGATCATGAGTGCAAAAAATTGAGCAGATTTTTCACTTGTCCTCTAATTGGTTCCTTGTCGAAATGGATGGAAAATATGGCATGTTAGGGGTTAGGTTAGACCTTCCCTTATCGTTCATTGTCACTTAGAAGAATACCATTAAAAATATTCAAGAGGATAGTGCAAGGTTCAACCTTGAAATCCTAAGACTTTAGAAGGAGAGTTTTAATGCTGATGCCGATGAAATCTAGAAGGAGCTGGAAAAAGGCAGAGTGAATCATTAAGGATCATGCAGTGAAAACTTCAGTGTTTTATCAAAGCCTCGGTCTTTATTACAATTTTTTTGAGAAAAGAAATGTACTGGAGATAATAGAGAATGTGAAGCCTTAGCTTGAGAATTTTCTCTAAGAAGAGTATCCCAACCTTTGGGAGGATGGCGTCGATCTTCAATCTGCATATACTCGTGCTAAGGGTTGGCTTAGCTAGCTTGATCACGGGATTAAAGTATCCTATCATTTACCTTCTAGCTCTCCAGTTCCCATCCGCCGAAAATCAGAGTAGCAAGCCGCGACTGGTAAAACCTTGATTAATTGGGATACTGATTCCAGAGGCAGAGCTAGTATATCAGCTATAGAAGCAGTCTTAGTATGAGATTCTCGTTTAATTCTATTATTTTCAAAACAAAAGGGGTAGATATAACCATAGTGCTGCGATAGAATGAAGGAAGTTACATTCATTGTACTTATGCTTTTCTATGAATTTCACATATGTTTTTATTGAAAACTTGAAATTGTGATCTTCTCTGGCCAATAGCCATGTTTGTGCTTTCCCATTTGGATAATTTTTCCATCCCGTAAGAAGAGATCATTGATCTAACAAGGTTCATCCACTTTAGGGGAATTTTCTTCCCATATGGAGAACTAAAGTGTTTTGATTGTTTGTCCGCTTTACCGAATTTTTCATCTTGTAGGGAGAACATTTTTGAATAGTATCATTCGTCCGCATTAGGTATTTTTTATCCCTTAGGGAGAACTTTTTTATATGAGGGTGTTCATCCACTCTAGGGATTTTACATACCCTTGGGAGAAAATTTTTAAGAATACCATTCATCCACTTTAGGGGAAAAAATTTGAACAGTGGAGATTGTTTTCTGGAGAGATATCTCTTTATTATGGATTGACTATCCAATGATGGGATTTTGGCCTTTTCAAGGAGATCATATTCTGATGAGATGTCTCTTTGATGTAAATCTGTTGTCTTATGATGGGATTTTAACCTTTTCCAGATTTTATATGCAATTTGAACATAAATTTTATTAAAATTTGTGGCCTTAATGTTTCTCTTGGGGCGAACAACTCCCTGGACATCATATTACAATGAGAAAAATTCCAACAATTCCTCTTGGGGTGAACTACCCCCTGTGCATAAAAATAGAAGGTGTATCTAGCCTACAACTCATTTTTGTAGGGGCAATCTACACCCTAGATGTGGATCAAAAGTTTGTTGTTTGATGATTACCGGCTTCAAGGAGTTCTAATTTTTCTTTATAGGGGATCGGTTCCCGAGGATTCTTCCATGTTTTCTAAGTCTTACATATTTTTCCTATTATTTGGATTCTTACTACTCGACGTAGTTCCATATAAATGGGGAAATTGCATCATGGTTGTTTCAAAATAAAACTTATGTTTCCCTAATGTTATAAACCAACTAATAGCAGAGTTTTTATCAAGAACCAGGCCCTCAGTAGCTGCTTTCGATATAAACATCTCCAATCTAGGATTACCTCATTCCTCGATGCAGTATCCCCGGATCAAATTGACTTCTTTCATCTTGTTGAGATCCTTCCCATCTATCATCATGCAACGCCAGTCTATCTCTTGATTGCCTCATATCAAAGAAACATTAATGAAACATTAATTTCTAGAAATTGTCGTCTGATGTCTAACTTATTATAGTAGCTGGAGAATATGACTTCTACCCCATATCCATTATTGGTTAATAGTATTTCTTGACTAAAGTGTTTCCTATGTGTGTATACATTAGTGTTGGAGAAGATGATGGTTTCTTATGCCCTAATGTGCCTATCCCTTGCCTTTTTCGGTGGCTTGAATTGTGTTAGGTTCTCAATTGAGGTATTTGAAAACCTTTAGCGAAAATCCCATTTATTATGTTGACCACTTTGCCATAAGCAGAGTTCAGCTCTTTGTATTCAGTAGGACGATGATCTTCCTCTTTTTTAGGGCGCCGATATTTCCTCATTTCATGCCTCTTTTATTTTTTGCTTAGGGTTTCAGTCAATGCGGCTCTCTTTATTTTCTTCTGTGCAATCCTTCCTCATAGGAGAGATGATATATTTTTGGAACATTCCCTGAGCAAGGAACTTCTCGATCATTTCCTTTGGTTGGTAACAACCATTTGTGTCCCTTTTTAATCATATTCCTAGTACCTCATCGACATTCTTATCCCATGGTTATTCTGTAGAGGTGGTATAGGGAAATTCTGTTTGTTGATTGTTAGGATGATTTCCTTAATCCTGCTCAGGAGGTGTACGACTCGAATCATGGATTGGGTATGTCCAAGCTTTTTCTTTGGTTCTTCGATCTATACCTTCAGTTGGTCTTGTCGTTATCTCTATTCCTCTTGGTGGCTTCCTCCACTTTGGCATATCTCTCCATGACGGCTTAGGGCTACTGCATAATATACTAAGTGTTTTCCACTAGATTCTCATACAAGTTTTCATCGGTTATACCATAGAGTTATCATGAGATAGTAGTGGTACCAATTTTTTTGATAACATCTAGGCTTTCTCTCATGTAACTTCTTTAGAAAGTTGTGATTGGCTCGTTAGGTTTCCGCTCAAGGTTCAACAGATGTGTTATCGTCTTGGTGAAATTCTTCAATTGGTAGAAACATGCAACAAAAATTTGACCAAAGGTATAATAATCAGTGAGGTTCCCCCTAGGAAAGGATTTGAACCACTATAGGGCTTTACCCTTTATGTATGACTCCACTAGCTTGCATTTGGTGTTAGGAGGAATATCTCATGACTCCATGACATGTTGTAAAGTTATAAGGAACTGTCTAGAATAAAAATATCTGTCTATATGGGAACATTATCTGGGAGCTTGTGCACCAAATTCTAAGGAGTTGTTTCAATGATTGGTATGTACAATGAAGAAACTAGATGTCCTGCTTCCTTGTCATAATCTCGAGCTCTCTATCAATGATGCTAAGGTTCATGTATCTTGCCTTTTTTTTTAACCATTCTCACATTGTCGGTGTATATATGGGCTTAATTCGTTGCAGTTATATGAGGATGGGTCATCACCAGAGCCAAAGTTTTTGTGGTTTAAGCGGGGGTCATATGTAAGTTCCTCGATGATGATATTTGAAACAGTCCCCTGGTTGATGAGTAGATCAGTGGGGGACCAACTGTATCTTGTAAGCGATTAACCCAAGGTTTGGGTCAGCTTTCTCAGTGGCAATTGGGATAGACTATATCTGCAATCAATGACTCTTGCATTTGTGGTATTTGGTGCTGTATAGGCCCTTCTGTATACATCTGATCCATGGAAGCAATGACGCCATCCATTATGCTAGCGTAGGTATGGGCACTTGCGTTTATACATGGGTTCCCTCATTAGCAAACTAAATTCTCTTCATTGATGTGTACAAGATGTAGCAAATATTTGGGTTTGACCGAGAATGAATGATGCTTTTAACTTATCTCATAACATCAATAGGGTTACACTGCTTCTCTACGAATCTGATGAAGTCCATCCCTTGGTGCACTAATGAACTCCTATCTGACAACTTGTTCTTTGGTATCCAGTGATGTTGTTCTTGTATCCTTGGGATCTCTGGACTCGTCTATTGTGGGTTTGGTGACATGGTTGCAGTGGTAACCATGGGATCGATTGACGGATTGCTAACAGTTAATGAGATGACCGCGGTCTATTTGTTGGTTAAGGTGGTAAATATGTTACCATAGGAGGGTTAATCCTTGATGACAGACCAGTAGCCTCCTGGAGCGGATCCACTCTGTCAATATGGCTGAAAGCGGCTTGCGAATTTCCCTTCCTTAAAGGTCTCTTTGATGGTGACATTGAACAAGGTGCTCAATTATTGACAATCGAGTCCCAACGAGCATGCCAATTGACGCGTGTTGAACCGCGATCGTGATATCCGAATCTTGCTTCAATATACTAACCCTGCAAAAAAACACCCCAGGGGCATTGGAGAAAGATGATCCGATAACAAAGTCAAATCAAAAGTACGAGTATTGAGAATTTGATGAATAAAGTGAAAGAATACCTTAGTATTCATAGGTGTTGTTCCCTTATGGATTTTCCAATCATTCTAGAATAAGTATTCACTTTCCTTATGAGAAGAATTGTCTTACCATAATGTATTTACCATATATTCTGTTTACTAGAAGTGTATATGGAATGAAGGTGTAATCCGAAGGTAAAATCGAATTTGTAGATCTTCCATTTGACTGATAGGCTTCAACCTAGAAGAAAGAGTGACATGGCCTTAGGCCCAAGTGTAGAATAATAGCATGGACTTCAGCCTGAAGGGATCTTCGACTCTGAACCTTATCAAAGCCATAAATGGCCATTTACAGATGAGAAACGTGATCAGTTCGCATGTGGTCTTTCTAATCAAAGGGCTACTCCATGTAGACCGTAGAATCAAGAGCTGCATTTAGAAATAAAATTTTGACATCTAACTGATGTAATGTCTATTTCTAGATAATAATGTGCACTATAGAAGCCTTGACAACTAGACTAAAGGTGTGATCATAGTCAAATCCCGAGAGCCAAGAAAAACCTTTAACCACCAAACGTGCCTTATGGTAATTGAAAAAACATCTGCACAAAACTTTAACCTGAACATCCATTTTGAGTGGACTATGTTGACATGAGAACGAAGTGGCACTAACATCCAAGTTTGGTGAGTGTGAAGGGAACTCATCTAAGAATCCATGGCACCAACCCAATAAGGATCCTGAACTTGAGAATGACACCTGCGAGGTTTAGTCTGAACAAAGCACCCAAAAGGCCATAATCTCATAATCAGAACAGATCTTGTACCTCACGGAGCAGGTTTTGAAGCAAGTGGTAATGGGATTTTGAGAAGCTTACGAGTTAGGTGCACATGCTGGATCATCGGTCATGCTAAGCCGAGCAAAGATGTCGGTTGAAGATCACAACGATGGGAAAGATTGTTAGGCTGCTGGCTGTGGAGATATCGACAGTGCATGAGAATCAGAGGCAGGACGTGAATTTAATTTTGTGTAGGATAGCCAACAACGACACATTGCTCAACCATGGAAGGATGAACGTTCACAGTAAGATCCAAAAAAGTCTAATCAAGTTCATCATCAAGGAAAATACGATTAGAGTCCAAAGAGGATTTCACAAAAACCTATAATTAAATTGAAGTATGTTCCCAGAAAGCTGACTAATCAAGTGAAAAAGGGGAAACAACCATCCTAAGGTGAGAGAATGAGATGAATTTCTAATCGAATTAAACATGATGAGTGAGGTATTAATTCTTCATCACATTATGAAAACACCAACAACCCTTAAACTGTTAGTTACACCCCTAGTAACCATATGAAAATCTATGAGAATGGGGGCACATATATATTATACTTAACAATAAAATTGATGAAAATTGGAATAATTGGGAGTAGGGAAAAAAAGTATAGAGAACGGATACCGGAGTAAGCATCTGATGCCTTTGGCATGAAAACTGACATGAATACTCTTGGATGCAAAATGAGATCGCATGCAAATTTGAGAAACTCTGTCTTGCCATCACTTTGAAAAACCTTGAAGGAATTAGAAAATAGGTTTTTAAACCATAGCCTCAAAGTGATGATACGCCTTTATTAGATCGGAATTGTGTATCAGAGGATATAAACAAGAGAAATGAGAGTGACTATCAACAAATATAATATATCAAGAAAACCAGCACGAGAGACAGCTGGTGAGGGTCCCAGAGATCAGATTGAACTAAATCCAATATGCGTGGTGCAATATCATTAATACAAAGGTTTTTGCCTTTAGCCATTTCACAAGAAGAATACAATCATGGTTTCGGAATTAAAATAGTAACATACAAACAACCAATTCGATTTAAAGATGAAATAACACTCTCATGAATTATGCATATCTCGAGCGTCGTTAAAAACCCAGGATGAATCAAAGATGAGATTTATATGTTGCTACCTACTTACTCCTAACTACTAGAAAGTAGCTAGTTGCAAGATCGGGTGTTGTCCACAAAGACCTAAGGGTTCAAAAGACAGGTTTACGTAATCCACACACAAGCATCACAAAGTGTGTGGGTTGAGTAAGAGAAAATGGTGAATTTTTGTTTGAAATAATTAAACTACAAAATACGTGTATAAAAATATAAACTACGAAGTAAAGATGATAATAATTGTCATGGGGATATTTGCATCACGTATATACCATTTGAGACTTGATCCTCGACATATATTAGCCTAATTACAATTTAATTACTTTGCGCACTATCAGTCTATCACCCAATATGAAAAGGTTAATTCACCAAGAACTCCCATGATGACTAATATCCCAGTTCTGCCCCCACGTCAAACTCTCACCTCCGCTTGTTATAACTAGAAGCGCTACCACTAGCCCCTTCTAACACTCACTTCCATGGTTAATAAACCCGCTTCCAATGCACAGTAAATTAAACACGGAAGTAGCATGACTCATCGGGACTTCCATCAGGATCACCCACTACAAAGGTTTACACTTTTACGACTGAGAGCATTAGTGTTTCATTGATTTCCCTCTATAATTTTATTCAGACTAATTTACTACAAACACGAGACATGACTTTCAGATATATACTACAACCCCAACAAGATTTATATACTACCGCGACATTATGTGGTCAGGTCACACCGTATCATTCATAGCTTAATTCAATTATGTCCTCTAGCCTAATCAACCAAAGATATAAAAAAATGCATAGTTTTCACTAATAAACATGACCCTTATATTGACCATTGACCAAATTCATCCAAAGAAAAAATACTCTTGGATTCATTCCTATGTCTATTGCTAAAACATGCAATGGAATCAATTAGTTGTACACACTAATATCAAACATGCATAATCGTAAGAATTTAAGACCAAACAACAGTGATAACAATCGTATAAAGTAAATGAATCAAAGAGTATAAAGAGTCAATGGTCAAATACGCTGCTTACAATTATGCATAAGATACTAAATTTAAGCCTTAAATAATCAAACCCACAAAAAAATTTGTTTGGAAACCATAATTGTTTTGTGATGAATGAAGGAAGAGAGGAAAATGATTTTTGAGTCCTTCAAATCCACCTCCCCCTTTTAACCGTGCAAAATTACATAGTTTGTTCTTTGAGACGCGTTCTTCAACTTTAGAATTTACGCAGACTATGTAATATTACATGGTTCGTTCTTTAGACCTTGATCTTTCTGGGCAACTTGATCGGCACGGTCCATGCCCAATGAATATTTCTAATCCTTGCTTGAAAACTTGCTCTTTTCCCCCAACTTCTTCGATCCTCTACCATTATATCTGATGATTTTCCATCTACTACCAACATTTTTATTGGCATTCTATCTACTAGCATACTTGGGAATGACCTTCTCAAATGATGATCTTCATATAAGATCACAAAATCAACAACTAGACCAACTCATGGAGGAAAAGTCCTATTAGGTCACAAATGCCTCACAAAATAGAAGAATTAATACAAATAACCAAACAAAGTGGTTTTAATCCTCTTTCATGCAAAACACACATAAACCTAACTAATCACAAACAAAAACATATAATAAATGGTGTTAAATATCCTAAAAATATATGCTATTACCATCTCTACAAAGAACATGGCCTAAATGACTGTGCCAAAGATTAAATGGTGCTTTTGATTTATTTGAATTGACAAGAGAAACTAATGCAACATAACTATAGTATAAGACACAGAGACCCAGCCCATTATGAACTCGACCACCGAGCTCCTTGGTAACTTAGTTATGAACAATGAAAGAATGATCATCAAAACAAATAATGACATGCAAATACCGAGTTATTTTTTATTAAAAAAAATGATTTGTAATATGAGACACAACAAAAGCATCATATAGTGAAAGAAAATAAGAAATTCAGGAATTATCAATGTGCGAAATAATGAGAGAAGAACCGTTACCAAAATAAACGAGACGATAATCGTGATAAGGAGCAGAATTATTGAGATTGGATGGAGAGAATGTCATATGATTGGGAGCTCCCGAATCCCTGTACCCATTAGGGACCCATTTTCTTTACTTGGGCCATACTGATATGATTATGGTGAATTCATAATGTCATCGCGAGAAACATGCGATGGCTCCCTATAAGAGGCGGTAAGGTGACACAAACGAAAATAGCACTGACATCTATCTGATACCATGATAGCATGTAAAACCCATAAGTGTTGAGCGTATGTGTATTGATATTTATAGGTGAGTACAAAGGGTAACATAATCATACAAGGAATAAAGCATTAAAATCATTGCAGAAAAAGAATTCGTTTCCTTATCCTTCTTCTATTATGTTAATAAATATTCATCAGTAAAATTTAACTAATTTTAGATTACAAAATTTCACAGATATATACATGCATGGGCATTTCTAATGAAATCTTACTACATCAATCATAACACACACTAGTACAGGGTAAGATCATTAATGATGGTGAAATAGAAGGACAGACAGCGGTTCTGTATGCCATCTCGTCGTGCAACCGAGTGACCATTCTGACGTTGGTTGAATACTTCCGAGGCCACTTCTTACGTTGAAACTGGCATCCAAATTAAATATAAAAAATTAGGGTTATCGAGTTCCGTCCAAACCAGAAAACCCAGATCGACCATGTCCTCTCATTCTTCATATGAATACATATCAACATACATCTTTAAGACAACACAACACCGCCATCCTCTTCTCTTACACATATATCAAACCCATCTAAAATCAATAAATAATCAAACAACAATCATCAATCCATCTTGACCAAGAACATATATCAAAATTTGTTGGTGGGGCTAATAACAAATTCAAAACGGAGGAGAAATCATACAGACATAATATGAAATTTATCACCATACAGTCTTCAAAACCACCACAATGTCGAATTCAAAAGGAAAAAAAGGGAAATGTTAATTTGGGGAAGGAGGGGGAGAAGAAAGAAGAAAGAAAGAAAAATAAAAAGAAAGGAAGAAAGAAAGGAAACATGGAACAAAATAAAATTAAAGAAAAGAAAACGGCTGCTGCTGGGAAGGAGGGACATAAATGTGGAATATTTTTTTTAGGATTTCTTATTTTAGTGCACTCCCGACATTAGTACTGATGTTTGATTTTCCATCAGAAATGCACTTCAGAAATCTGCCCCTTCTCCGGAAATGCCTCGGAAGTGTCGTATAATTGTAGTTTCAGTGCATATTTTTGTAGGGTTTCTTATACAGTAGTTCAACCGCCATAGTCTACTTTAAAGTACCCCTGACACATGTTCCGATGTTGGAAGTTCCCTCGAAAGTGCGCTTCAGACACCTGCTCCTCCTTCGGAAGGGCCTTAAAATTAGTAGTTTTTAGTGCTTGTTAGTGTAGGGTTCCTTAAACGGCAACTCAACCGTCACTGTCTACTTTAGTGCACTTCAAACACATGTACCGAATTTGAAACATCTCTTAGAATTGCACTAAAGTAAACAACAAATCTAGCGTACTATATTTTCAACGATATTTATAGCCCGACCACCGTTGATCATGCTAAGTTAGATGACAATGTTCACCAACCACCATCTAAGAATTTTGAGAATCGTCTATTTCCAATTCGACTAATAAACCACATGTTCCAACTTTGAAATATAGGATTAAAGGCGATTCCCAAGAAAAAAAATCCCTAACCACCTAAAATAGTGTCGTTAATGATGATTTATACACTTTTAATGTACTTTCAAAATATTTTTTGTTCTTAAACTTCCTATTATGCATGTTTTTATAAACTATTATTGGACTCTGTTAATTGTAGTATACACATCGGCGGAATTAGGGGGCGAGCCGGTGCGGCCGCCCCCAAACCTCCGGTGACTTGGGTAATATACCCCTCCCGCCCCTTCTAGCCCAG
>JAUOBV010233454.1:0-11643 GCA_032360425.1 Rubia occidens
CTTCATTTGGACAGTAGGCATATTTTCTGGTTCGTGCCCCTATAGCAAACATTCGAGGAAGTTGGGGGTCATAGCGTTGTTGTCTTAAAGTTTCATCTTACATTGTCTGAGGCGATTGTGGTTCCGTTCCATTGACCAAAGTATGACAAAATTGGAATATCGTTATCGTAACTTGGTGAATTAAATAAAGGTATCTCTGGTTTTGCATTGCGACTTCTTCCACTTTGTTGGAGGGACATATTTGGAAAAATTGAAAAGTAATCCGGCATGCCCAAATTGGATTCCGATCTTTATTCACGGGACATTTGTTAATTAAAGATCCCCAATAGTTACAATGAAACTGGCATGATCCCACATAAATTTCCACAAAATCTTTCGGTTAGCCCTAGCATACTAGCTAGTAATCATATACTAAATTATTAACTGTAGGCCCTGTATTAGAACTTAGTGAAATTAATGATTGGATTTTTCTTATCTGGTAAATTTCATTAAAAACCCTCTAATGTGTAATTTCGTCCAATTTTTGTGGTGAAATTTATCTTCCAAATTAACAACGCTCACAGTCAAATTATTAATAGAATACTAATAAAAATGAGGAAAAATTACCCCTTGATCTTGATGTATAAGTCGTAACGACATGATTGTGACAATGATATTTAGATTATTGGCTATATCCAATTTTGCATTTTTCCTCCACCACCATCTTCGAGGGATCTAATTGGAAAATAGAAAAGTTCATCGGTTGTGTTGAAATTGATTATGTTCGCACTGGACGTTAATGAAATTCATTGACATTGCAATATCAATTACAAATTGCTAATTAACTGTTTACCATTTTTAACGTCATTTATGTGTGTTTTGGTCAGCAACGTGCCCACTTGATATTCTAGTGGGCTGAATTTTTGGGCCTAATATATCGACGATCGACGTCGGTGGTATATCAGTCATATTTTGTAAAAAAAATGACTTATATGCGACATCGATTAGGCAGTTTAACACTAGCTCATTCAATACACTAGTGGGCTGAAATGATTAGGCCCACAGTCAGATAAGTCGACATCGACATACCGTCGGTATTGTATCGATCTTGTCGACAAGCATGAGACGTTGCTTTTGTGGCAGAATACACAAAGACCGTAATGACTATATATATGGAACCCACCTCATACATTACTTTAAACATTCAACTTTCCCTTAAATTCCAACAGTCCTTCTGTCAATTCTCTAAAAGGTATGGTTTCAACATTTGGTTATTTTACTTTTGTTTTTTAATTTACGATTGAAATTGTTATGCACATGGTGTGTGAATGTGTTATTTACTTCATGTAAGATGTGTCTATGGATTAGGGTTCACCGATAAGTTTCTTGTGTGGAAGAACGTCGGATAGGTTGTGGCTAAATGGTTTCTTGTTTAGGTCCTCTTTGTGTGCTTGTTTGCTGTTATTTTTATAGTCTCCCCGGTTCATGAATGCGACGTCGCCTATAAATCGTTCCTACTTCGGTTAGAGCGACTAGTGTGCGACGTCGCTTTTTCATAATTTCAATTGTTTATGTCGCATAAGACGTCTCACACATGTCAGTTAACCATTTGGTTTTACCGAATGATGTACAACGTCGGTTACCCATAATTTCTGCAGATGACCTAGCATATGACGTCGCATATATATCGGTTAACTATTCGGTTAAACTGAACCTTGTGCGCTTTCGCTTTGACATGTTGTATACATATTCTAATTTATTAATAGATTATGTTAATTGAATTGTAACGAATCATTGAAATATAAATTTCAGGAATCATGTCTGGCAGTGCTGACTCGCACTGCAACCCCATTTTGGTGAGCAATTTAATTTTTATATTTAAATTGTTTTTCCTAGCTAGATTGTATTACCAATATTCAAATTTAATTTATACATATTTATTTGATTAACATATCCATAGCGATTCGGACGATGAACGTCTGGGAGCAACATTAGGAAACAACATTCCTCATTTTATCCAGACGATGAACGTCTGACGCAGATTAACTTCGGGGATGTTCTCATCCTGGTAAGCCATCATATTAATTTTATTTTCAGAAATCTTTTTCTACACTTTACATTCATATTAACTGAACATAATTTTTTGTTTAAAATTCAGGACGACCCTAGCCAGATTGTGAAGCTCCTGCCACCGTTGAAGTTGCATGATCTGCTCAAGTGCAATGGAAGGGAGTACCACATGTATCACTTAGGGAACAGGACGTTGAAGAGCCTGATGCCGAAGGGTTGGGAGCAATTTTTTATTGGTGGGGGACTCAACAAAGGGGACACACTCTACATCAAGCAAATCAATCCTACAGGTTCTGTAGTTTTTAATGTCGAACTTCTTCTATATTATGTATCGTATTTGGAACAAGATTATTATTTATGTATTTTGATATTGAATACTTAATTTATAATCTTCGTGTTAGCTATGTTAAATTAATATTATTCAATCTTAAATATTAAACCTAACATACGCACAAAGTTTGAAAACAAGTATCAGTAACAAAACAAATAAAATATGGCGTATTGTGGGAATCAGTCTTGAACTAGCGAATTTGTGTTGCAACATTTGTTTTTAAGTAATCTCGAACAATTAACCGTCTTCTTAGTGGGCCAAAATTGTTAGGCCCACCAAAGTCTGCGACGTCGCTCAGTAGTTGATGCAATGTAGCTTGCTCCGATATTGGTGCAACGTCACATATGTCAAGGTGGGAAATATAATAGTTCAAAATGGCATCATTTTGAAATTCTTATAATTAAAGATGGGGACCTTGAATATCAGTTCAACATACATCTTGAAATGCTTATAATTAAAAAAGGGGACCTTGAATATCAGTTCACTAATTTGAGTCGACATACACCTGCGACGTCATTGCCGACGTCGCACCTTGCACTTTATAGGGTTGTTCGCACTTAACAATTTCCTTTGTCATGCAGGACCGATGGCTGGCGAAGGATCATCTAATCCACCCTTTTTTAGGTCTTCCACCAACGTACATATATATTTACTAGCTAACAAATCTTCACACTTTATATATAACAAATAATTTCTTTCTTTTTTTAAACAGTTCACCGCACAACGTCGCAACCTAGAGTATGTTAATTTGTTTAACATCAACATCATACAATGGCTATTGATAGCCCACATTTCCACTGCACTCGCAAGCAACAAAACTTTGGGGAAACCCTACTTTGGTAAAGCTTTAATTAAATAAATTTTATTTGTTGAAAATTGCATATTTATATATGTATATGTATATTTAAATAAATGCATATTTCTAAATAATTTTTTAAAATTTATCTCAGTACATCCTGTGTGACATTGTACCACTCTTGCCAACTGAGAAGACTCCCGTAGTGCTGAGGTGCTACGGGATAGAGTGACGTATGAACTACTCGGGGCAAGGTATGATTAAGGCCTTTTTCCCAAAGGGTTTTGGAGAACTCCTTAGGGGAACAACCTACGCATCGGAGAAATCTTGTACTTCGAGGTGCTACGAGTTGGGGGGCCAATCGTCTTCAAGGTCATCATTATCCGGGTGATTGAATTTATTGTATTTTCACTTATGTTGAAACTTAGACAACTTTTATTTGAATTTATGTAAAAATGTATGGATATTTTCATAACTGCTGTTTTTCAAATTACTTGACTATCTTATTTGAACTTTGTATAATTGACTGTGTATATGTGCAATTTGATTTCTGCATGATTTTATAAAACCATTTATTAATTATACGATTTAAAACCATTGAACAAAAGGTGTAATGGACGTTTACGAAAGTTAATTCTGATTTTTATGGTGTTTGTAGCACAATGTTACTAGCTACTGTAATGTAGCACTATCCTATTACATACCCCTGAATTAATCATGATGATGGGATATTCGGAGGAGAGAGATGTCAAAATGGGGATAAGTGCACGACAACCATCTTCTGTTTTTATTTTTTTCTAACACCATCAAATTCTTTACTTTAACGTAAATTTTATATATCAGCGACTTTGGTAGTCAATAGAACCACTTGTCGGTGCAAATGAAGTTTAATGCAAAACTGGGACACCTATTAAAACAACAGGTGCGACGTCGCACATGCCTCGGTAACATTATTTACTTTAATTTTTTAACCTTTTACTTTGGTTCACATAATATCCGAGGTAAAAAAACAATTATTTACCTCATTTTTTTTAATAATCGACTTCAATGGTATCTTTTACTTCAAAACAAATAACTGAGGTAAAAGAACTTTTTTACCTCAGTTATTTGGGGTTAACAAAAAAACCGAGGTAAAAGGGGCAAAGTAATAGGTGTCTTCTCTTGTAGTGCATATATCTAAATAATCGAAGCAATCAGCGAACATCACTTCAACTCCATTTTTCATCGTCAATAAAAACCCTTTTATCAAGGAATTCCCAATCACACCCTCTAAAAATGTTATCGCCTCATCTGGCCGAAACCTTTTATGGTGCTTCTCTCCTGCGAGGACCTTTCGTGAATTGGTTTTCATAACTGTATTTGAGGACCTTTCGTGAATTAGCTTTCAAAACTGTATTTGAGGACCTTTCTCCCACAACTCCATTAATCACATTAATCACCCTATGGATCGGCGGATTATCACCATTTCTATTTTCTTGGTTATCCGTAGGTTATTTTGTGGCCCTCATCTCTTCTCTCCTGTCCTCGATCTCGAGGCCCTTGATGTCAAGGTCTTCTGTCTCCTCTTCTACCATTGTTCTGATAATTCCTTCTGTACAAGTACCATTCCCTATGATCTTTCTTGGGTCTTGGGGGTTTTGCATGATTACCCTGTCGTGGTCCGAAACCTCGGAATCTTCCTTCCCTTTCACAACTTTCAATATCCATCCTTAATTTAGCACAATCATTTGTGTCATGGCCATAGTCCCTATGATGATCACAATATAAATTTGTGGCCCTTCTTGCCACCATTTAACTCGGTGTGTTTTGCGTGGGCAAAGGTTGCCAGAAACATCCCTCGTTTGCAAGTCAACCTTTCTTCAAAATCCCTCTAATTCATTAGACTCAAGAATGTCTGAATGAATTCTCGAGGATCTGATTCTCCACTATAAATAAGAAACCCTTATGGTGGCTTTATATCCATTATCCATCGACCTCCAATTATCATCGAGCTAAAAGGTGATCCTGCTACATGGCCCAATAGCCCAATGAATCTGTCTAATTCTCTTTTCAATGAATCTCCAGCATCTCGCATCAACCCATACTGTCTCCCGGGCGGATTCAATCCTCGATAAATTCCTCCATGCTGCATCTGGTACATAGGTTGAGAGCCCACGTAACCAGCATTAACCCAGAGCTGCATAGCCTCTGAATACATTGGAAATTTCCCATAAGGGTTGTAAAGCCCATGATTAACCATAGGATCTCAAAATATCATATTACCATACCCCTGGGTTCCCATGGAAGTCACCATCCCATATCTCGTCACAGTTCTTGGAAGAGTAACTGTCAAGGTCACCAACAACAAAGGAGGCACTGAATACACCATCCCCTGGGATAATCTGGGGAGGAAGGTTGGGGTCGAATTTGGAGTGCGTCCCTTGCATATCGTAGATAACGGAACGCCAACATGGGTTGAGAAGCTAGCTCTAATGATAACTCCATAGGTACCGAAGGCACCACATCTCTCTATACACCTATATGCGTCGAAGGAGGAGTAACTTGATATCTTGCAGCTACCAACATCTGCGCTACCTGCACTAGATTCTGTTGCGAACCAACCACTCTCATACTTCGATTCGCCTAAATAGTCTATTCATAGGGTTCAATATAAGAATCGCTAGAAACCTCCATGAACGGCCCATTTATTTCATCCTGTGAACTGGCTAGCATACTCTGCACAGGGCCTGTGTTCCCGGCACCCTGCTCATCATTAACCTCTGAATGCCTCGATGACCTTGCCACATCGGTTTGAGGGGCCTTCACAATTAGTGGATTAAGCCCACTCGAGACCTGTATTTTCTTATGCTTACCAGTCGAGACTTGCATCGTTCCTCACACATGCACTAATATTTCCTTTTTCTATCCATGAAAGCTCATTGCATCACCGAACCCACACGTTAACCTCACATGGAAGATAGGATAATGAGTGGCATCACTGTAGCCTAACACAGTCATCGATTGTAAGCGATAGGCAAAATGCAGAACCAGGTGAACGATGAGCAAGCCCTTATCATGAATATGTCTCTCTCTCCCAGTGATCGATAGCCAAAAGATATTCTAGCAAAAATCAGGGGCATTTGCAAAATTACCAACCCTCGTCCCAAGCTCCCATCCGAAAATGTGGAATAAGTCCTCATAGCAATGCTAATATCCCATATCATTTAATCAGAATGTGATGTAGTTACAATTGGCTCATTCCTTCATCCTAAGCATGGCGAGGAACTCAAGTGTGAGCCTAGAAAAAGTCAACGCTCCTTTATGCAGAAAATTCTCCAACCTAACCTTCCTAAACAGGGTGCTAGCTAGTTTCCACATCCCCAGAGCAACCTCTAAAGTATCTGGGCTAGCAAACTTGGTCGGAAAAATGGTACACTTAGGGGTGACCAAGTTTGCCCACCATGTGGCACATTGACCCATGATGTCGATCAAGCCTATGTAGCCAATAGTAGGGGCACCAACATGGGCACCAACAGGGGCACAAGAAGAGCTAGCACCTTGGACCTTGCTTCTCTTAGGAGCCATTATAGATCTAACAACACAACTCAAAATCAACAAAGCTACAATATGTAAGAAATGTCACAAAATGCGTCACCAATTTCAATCACCCAATATGCTACTAAATCACCAAAAATCAACAAACACCCAAAATTCCTACACTATCTCCAATTGTATCACACAATCCCAAAAAATATTGCCAAATAAAATCCTAATAACACTCAATTCAACACAAAGTAAAAAAATGTTAGAAGTGTCATTGTAAGAACGGTGTAGAAAGTATGAAAAGCACCAATATGTTCAAATGCAGCCAAGTTCAGGTTAATTTGACCAAAAATTCAAGAACGTCCCCCAACTTCTAGGACTCTGAGTTTTTAAATCAATTTTTTGGAGAACGTAGATAGGAATTAGTTGGGGGAGATGTGAGGGTGAATCGAGAGAGGAGTATTTGGCTAGAGAAGGAGAATTTCAAGTCAAAAGTAGTGGTAGAAGATTTCGAAAAGACGGTGGTGGAGGATACAAAGAGAAGGTGGGGAGAAAAAATAAGAGGAGAAACTGGCACCATATAAAACCCGTCTTCACGGACAGCGATATATGTCGTGGTTCGCGATTAACACACTGCCTTAGAGATATTTTTGTATTTTCTCTTCGTGAACCGTGACATATATCACGTTCTGCGAAGGACACACTGCCATACCTATTTTATTTACCTCTTTTCTTAACAGGTCGCGACATATATCATGGTCCGCGAAGAACACACTAGCCAACTCCCATTTTTCATTTTAAGAAAATCCATCTTTTTGGTCCCAAATCCTTCAAGAATGCCCTATTCTTCTAAAAAATCACAACCAAAGCACAACAAACATAATATTTCTCCAACAAAAAAGAAAATAAAAAATCTATTAAATTTTGAGACAAAACAACAAAAGCAATTAAGTCACATTATCTAAAAAACAAAAATTTATCCCTTTCTTTGGGTTCACTCACAAATCGGATCAAGGAGATCAACATCCTCCCCTTTTTCTAGCACGAAGATTTCGATGTAAGGCTTCAAATGTTGTACATTCACCTTGAGGGTCTTGGAAATAGCTCAATCCATAATTTTCACCATACCATGCAGGAATACCTTCACCACTTCAAAGTGACAAATCCATCATAACCTTAGTTTACCAGGAAACAAACAAAGGTTGGACTGAAATAAGAAGACCTTTTGACCAATATCAAAATCCTTCATATTGATCATCTTGTCGTGCCATGATTCTTTTCTCCTTGTAGATTGAGGTGTTTTCAAAGGATTCTGTTCTTATCTCTTCCAATTCGTGCAATTGCAACTTCATATGCAATCTGGCCTCATCTATATCCATGTTGAAACTCTTGACTGCCCAATATGCCTTATGTTCTATCTTCATCGGTAGATAGCATGGCTTCCCAAAGACAAGCTGATATAGTGACATACCGATTGGCATTTTGTAAGCTGTCTTATATGCCCACAATGCATCATTCAACCGAGAATTCCAATCCTTCCAGTCAGGATTAAACGTTTACTCAAGGATGGACTTTATTTCCCTATTGAAAACTTTGGCTTGCCCATTGTTTTGTGGGTGATAGGCAGTGGAGGTCTTGTGATTAACATCGTACTTCTTCAATAGTGCCTCTATTGTTCGATTACAAAAGTGGGTGCCACGGTCACTAACAAAGGCTCGAGGGGTCCCGAACCAAGAGAAGATGTTATAGCTTTCAAGAAATATGCAACCACACTAGAATCGCCAGTCCTTGAGGGTTTTTCTTCAACCCACTTTGACACATAACCGACAGCAAGAAGAAGATATGTAAAGCCACAAGAGTTATGGAAACGCCCAATAAAATCAATACCCCATAAATTTAATATTCCACAACATACCATATATTTTTGGGACATCTCATTCTTAGAAGAAATATTCCCCACCCTTTGACACTTATCACAATATTTGCAAAAGATGTAAGCATGCTTATTCAATGTAAGCCAATAAAACCACAATCCAAGACTTTCCTAGCAGTTCTTTTCGCTCCAAAATTACCTCTACATGTATAAGAATGACAAAATAAGAATTGAATGCACTTCATTATCGGGGATGCATTACTAATAACTTGATCTATACAATGCTTCCACAAATAGGGATCATCCCGCACATAATATTTTTCATCATTCTTAACTTATCCTTTTGAGCCTTAAAAATTAGGAGGAACTTTGTCGTAGACAAGGAAAATGACGATATCTACATACCACGGTTGGAGGTCCCTGATTGTGAACAATTGTTCATCGGGGAACTCCTCCCATATTTTCTCCATCAATGGCACATTTATATCAACCTCGGCCTTTTGGAACCAATCGGCTCAAGTGGTTGGCCACGAGTTTCTCCACGCTCTTCTTGTCTAGCACCTCCAAGTCCAACTCGCTCAAGAGCAAGATCCACCTAATCAATCTTAGCTTAGCCTCTACAGAATAACTATGCTACCAATAAAATAAGATCAAATTTCTCTAAGAAAAATACCACCGCAATTATTTATTTATTTTGGTCGAGTAGTTCCTTTGAGCCTCGTTGCAGGTCATAGATGAATAGTAGATAGCGTGAGGCACTCTCCTCACCCTTTCAACAAGAACAGCTCTGACAGCGTGACCATTAGCATCATAGATGATCTCGAAAGGCATGAACCAGTCTAGGGGTTGTATGATAGTGGCTGAAACAAAAGTTTCTTCCAATGTATCGAATGCCCATTTACAACCCTCATCAACCACAAATTCCATCTCCTTATGCAACAACTTGCATAAAGGAGATGTGATCCGCACTCCACAGGGTTGCTAAAAATTAACTTTTTACGGGAGATCTACTAACCTGCGGAGCGCTTTGAAAGACCAAAGATAAGATTTATAGAGTTTCTCCCATTCTTACTACTATGATACTAAAAAGGTAGATAGCGGAAAGTCTGAGGTCATCCACAGAGATGCTTGGACTTTAAAGGTTGACTAAATACAGTTGCAATCGGGTCTTCAATCTGATCACATGTCAGGATTAGCTAAGGTTACAAAAAGGGTTTTGGAGGGCTTTATCTAACTACAACCATGCAAAGACAAGAGAGATTAAACTATATAAAACTGGAACTTAGGGATATTTGTGTTACATGAAAGGAAGTATATTTTAATCCTAGATTCAATCAAGTTAAAGACGTATAAACCTATCCTAATACGTATGCCATATAGTGTGGTCGCTAGTCAACACTTCCCCCTATCTGTCACATAAGGATGCTCTCGTATTCATCTTCCGACACCGCCTACGTAATTTACCAAGTGTAACAACGGACCTGCCTATTGTGCATATCTGTTTCTTCCCAGTAAAATTACATCTCAGGCACTCTACTGTGAATGCTTCAATCTAGACCTATAGATGCAAAGGTATTGGAAACTCATCTTTGACTCTAAGGTTGCATCGACATAAGTCAAATTACGCCAACCCTAGCTGCTACTAAACTATCTCTATTCGTAAAATTTTGGGCTCAAATCCCACTTACTAGTGTACGTTCATCGGAACAGTAACTCGGAGATCCACATGCATACACCCATACGACCCAAGAATATCGCTTCCTCTATCACCCCTAGTGTCACTCCCTAGGGGATATCAATAAAGGTGCCAACATTAAAATAGACTATGGTTTATGCCAACATGGTGTAACAATTATGCAATTAATAAGAATTTAAGGCAAAAATCAACATGATGTTCAAAAGAAAAAAAGGATAGGGAGATCTTAGAATCTCACAACATAACTACCTAATCATTAAAAAAATGTAAATCCCCAAGCTAAATCACAATTCCCTAAGCACTGAACTAAAATATTTCATTTATTCAATTCCCTTGGGCAAAAAAAAGAATCAAACTAAGAGAAAAGGGTTAGGCCATTCCTCTCTTGACCTACTCTTAGGAAAAACTAGGAGAATGAAAATAAAACTAACCAAACTTGAACCCCTAGTAGATATAGGCTCCTACTTATAGTAGATAGTATTGGCCCTTAAAACCCCAAAAAGAGGGCATTAAACCCTAAAGGCCACCAAGCACGGGTCGTGCAATAGCACACGACCCATGCTGCGCAGCCTAGAACATCCTGTGTAAACCAGCATGAGCCACCAGCTGGGCACTGGTGTAGGCCATCTTAAGCACACGACCACGTCATTCGTTATGAGTCACCGACTGGATGCGTGATTTCCACTTTTGAACAGTCATGCCATGTATATCTTTGCAGGCAGTCGACTGGGAGTCAATTTCTTGAAAAACAAATGGTGCGGGTATCCAAATTATCATGGATGGTATTCATATTTTGACTTGGGTTTCGTACGAGCCGTGTTGTTTGGCATAGCCCATGCCCACACTTAGCAGCACGAGGTACACTTCTAACATGGGGAGTTGTGATCTACATGGCCCGTGCTAGAGCTTCCTGGCACTATACATGTTGGTTGGCACTGCCCGTGTAGTATTGAACGGCCATGCCAGTTCTACCTTAGTCACTCTTTGACTCCTTTCTCCTCCGGGCTTAGTTCCATCTACTACCATGTTTTAACTCATGGCCTTATGTCTACTACAATTCTTGCGAATAACCTTATACTATTCACTACCACCCGAGTGGATGTCCTTCTACAAACTATGCCAAAGTGCTTACGAGCATTCTAACAAATAAGCTCAAAAAGCAAGATCTAGATATGTTGGTAAGGATATAACATCCATTAGGTCTATAAGCCTACAAAACTAAGGATTTAGACAAGAAAACCAACAATGGCTATCTAAACCCCTTGTAATGTAAACCCGACTAAATCTAGCTATAACCCAACCAAAACATAATAAGAAACATGTTAAATGCATTGGTTAACGCATGTTTTTTGGTGCAGATCAATTCCCCCACACTT
>JAUOBV010233668.1:0-11642 GCA_032360425.1 Rubia occidens
GATTGAAATAACAGATTAATGTAGACCGTGAAGTCCATACGAAGAGGTAGCCATTGATTTTTGCTCATGTTTATTGTTTCAATCATGATAAAATATAGAAGTGATCTTATAATCAATAAGTGAAGATGTGGTTGAATCAATCATGTGATTTGCTTAGATACATTGATTGATCTTGATTAATACTGTACATATATAGTTTTAGGTTTATCGTATTTGTACCTATGTAAATCCTATTATAGCATATGTGAAAGACACACCAGGTCATGGTGAATTACCCAACTTTCATGGATTAGAGCATAATACCTTACACCCCTCTATAGTCTATACTCCATTTTCTTCCTTCTCGCCTTAATCATGTCCGAAACACCAAAAACCTCATCTTTTCACCCAACCCTTGTTGTCTCAATCATCAAAAACCATATTCCCATCACCCTTGAAATGGAGAATGTGCATGACTCATCTTAGGCAAAGTTATTTATCAACACTGCCAAAGCTAAAGAGGAGACCGACCACATCATTCCCGCACCTGAAAAATCATCACAAGCTAATGCCATATCGAGCACAACTAAAACCATTGATACCTCCCTCTGGAACCGTCTAGACGCTATCGTGAAGCAGTGAATTTATAGCACAATTTCTCTGGACCTCCTCCACACCATACTCCAACTCGGTCGACCGCTCAACAAGCCTGAGATCGGTTGAAGGACATATTTCAAGACAACAAGAATGCTCAGGCAGTACTACTGGAACAACAATTTTCTCAAATTAAGATGGATGATTTCCCAAACGTCTCTACTTACTTCCAGACTCTCAAGATGATTGTTGAAAACCTGAGCAATATTGATGCATCGGTCAACAATAATCAGCTTATTCTTTAATTGGTCACTGGCCTTTTCGATGGATACGAGGATGTGACTACGATGATTTAACAAAGCAATCCACTACCCCCTATTATACAAGGCTAGATAGATGCTTACCCTTGAAGAAACTCACCGAAATAAGAGTTCCGCCCCTCTGGACGAGGGCTGAGCACACTACCGCTGACAGCGGTGGTGGGTCATCTTCCCATAGAAACAACAATGGTGGTGGGTATTCTTCTCCTATTGGCTCTAATTGACGCTCCAATATTCACAGCGATGGAGGTCACGATGGAAGCGAGGGATGTGAACGTGGTGGAAGATGGCGGTGCGATAGTGGGCGAGGCTACGGTGGAGGCTGATTTGTGTTGCCATGGCAAGGTACTGTTGCAGGTTACTATCACACAAATTACTTTCCATTTAACCCACCTGGTTGGGTCTATTCTGCATGCCCAAGAGTTCCCCCTTGCCCATACCCAACTTCCACAAACTTTTGGACTCTTCCGCCAATCCCAAAACCAAGAATCTTAGGGCCCAAACCACAACAAACCATCTTGGCTCATCAGCCCACCAACCCAAATTATTCTCCAACCGACATCGCTACTGCAATGCAAACTCCCTCATTGCATCCACTAGACAAAAATTGGTACATGGACACTAAAGCCATCTCTCACATGACCTCGGGCAAAGGTACACTATCGAATTATTCTAATTTGAGTAATCATAGAAATATTATACTCGGTAATAGTCATGCAATTCCAATAAAAAGTTTTGGTAACACTCATCTTACTCCCCCACCCTTCCTTTTCCCTTTCTGATGTCCTGTATACCTCTAATTTAATTTAAAATCTTATCTCTGTCCGCAAATTCACCACTGATAATTCTGTCGCTATCCCTTTTGACCCTTTTGGCTTTGATGTTAAGGATTTTATAACGGGTACACACCTTATGCGATGCAATAGTTCTGGCGACCTCTACCCCATCACATCTGCTCTCTCTCGAGTCTCCATCATGCTCTCACCACCACCACTTAAACTCTTTGACACAATCAACTTGGACACCCCGGTCTACCTATCTTTAATGCACTTTGCTCTAGCCATCTTATTCCATGTCCTTCTTTTAATCAATCTATTCATTGTAACTCGTGTGAACTTGGTTAACACATTAAATTACCATTTTCTCCCTCTCAAACACGTATTTCCCCCATTTTATATTGTGCATAGTGATTTATGGACATCCCTGTTGTAAGTAAAATGGGCTATTGATATTACATCCTCTTCTTAGATGACTTCACCAATTTTCTGTGGACTTTCCCTCTCTGTTCTAAATCTCTAGTATTTGAAACCTTCTCCAATTTCCTTACTCTCATAAAAACTCAATATTTAAAGACAATTAAAAGTTTTCATTATGACAATTGTAGAGAATTTAAACATGATTCCTTCTTCAAACTTTTGCCTCCCATGGGGTACAAGTTCGATTTTTGTGCCCACAAAAATCCTTCCAAAATGGCAAATCTGAACGTAAAATTTGAACTCTTAATAACATCATCCGCACCCTTCTTCAACACTCTAATATGTCTTCCCCATTCTGGCATCACGCTCTTAAGATAGCAACATACCTCCACAACATCCTTTATAGCAAAGCCAACCAAAACTTCTCCCTAACCCTTAGCCTCTTTCATCGGCAGCCGGCATATTCTCACTTTTGCATATTCGGATGTCCGTGTTACCCTCATCTCCCATCCTCTAGCATCAATAAAATTCAAGCTCGAACTATCCCGAGTGGTTTCCAAGTAATCACCGGGGATACAAATGTCTTGACTTGTCGACGAAAAAAATGTCCATCTCTCGACACGTCAATTTTAATGAAAATATATTCCTCTTTTGAGAGATACACACTTCAAAGTCTTCATCTTATAATTTCTTGGACACTGAGATCTCTCCTTACATCACCCATCATATTCAATCCCACACGACTCCTCCCTCCACGAAACCTCTTCTCTCTAGTCAGGCGACCATTATTCCCCCTTCTCCGCCAACTCCTCAAATCTATGTTCCACCTCCTCGTACTAGTCCCCAAGCTAGCCCAATACAGTCTTCATCGCCCAGTCCACCACAACCACCCCTCCCCTCATTCACCACAAATGACCACTCGTAGTCATCATGGAATTATCAACCACAACACTAACTTAACTTATTCGCCTCCACTACCCCATCCTAACTTCCTAAAAATCCTATCCAAGCCCTTCAAGACCCCAATTGGAAGCAATATATGACCGATGAATATCATGCTCTAATTAAAAATAAAATGTGAGTGTTGGTACCGAGGCTACCCAATACCAATATCACTCGATGTATATGGTTGTTCAAACATAAATTCAACTCTAATGGTGTCTTAGAGCGATACAAACCTGCCTTGTTGTTAATGTCATATCTCAATAGGTGGGCATTGATTGTGAGGATACTTTTTGTCCATTAGTCAAACCAGCTACTAGCATAACTATGCTCAGCCTTGCTTTGTTTCACAACTGACTCATTCATCAGTTTGACGTCAAAAAGGCATTCCTCCATAGAAACTTAGAGAAAACGGTGTATATGTACCAGCCCCCTAGTTATCGAGATCCTCATCGCCCCCGACCATGTGTGTCTTCTAAGGAGGCCACTATATGGCATGAAACAGGCACCTCGAGCTTGGTACCAACACTTTGATTCTTTTGTTTCTACCATTGCCTTCTAACACAGTCGCTCAGATCACTCTCTCTTCATTTATCATCATAATCCCGACATGGCGTATTTCTTATTATATGTTGATGACATTATCCTTGATACGCCCCAAAATTGCAGCCGTTGGATCCACCTCTCGAGCCCGTCGTTGTCTGCACAACAAAGCCCCCGAAGTTTTCTGGAGGGAAGAGTCTTCGACGCTTAAGTCAGAAAGAGATTTTTAAAATGATAGAATGAATAGTCCACTGTACAGTGTTACCTCTCTTCTTTATATAGGAAGGTAGATAGGCAAACTCTTTTTTTCTTGTGATTCAAGTACTCAACGCTTCCATGGGCCGGCCCAAAGGTTATTACCCAATGAATATTACAATGTGTGTAATATAGAGTAGTTTGGGCTGACTATGCTAGACATTTGAGGTCCAATGAGAATATGCATTATCAATCCTCACCACCTCATCAAAAGCACTGCGCAAGTTTATTATTGCTCAGCTGAATACACAGTTCGCCATAACGAATCTTGGACCACTCAACTACTACCTCGGTATTTCTGTTACAAGGCATACATGCGGTCTTGTTCTTTCTCAAAACAAATATGCTGAGGAGATGTTGGCCCGTGCCAACATGTCCTTTTGCAAACCCTCAGAAACACCCGCGAAGACAAAGTTCAAACTTAGTGCAACTTATGGTCCTCCTATTGTGGATCCCTCAATGTATCACCGCCTAGCCTGTACGCTACAATACCTTACCTTCACACGACCTGATATCTCATGAGGAATCCAAAAGATATGCCTATTCATGCATGACCCTTGAGAGGAACATATGAGTGCTCTCAAACAGATTTTGCATTACCTCTAGGGAACACTTGATATGGCCCTGCATCTTTCCTCATCTTCTATCAGCGATCTTACTGCCTACACTGATGTTGATTAGGGTGGGCGTTCAGATACTCATCGGTCTACCTCTAGATACTGTGTTTTTATTCGGTGACAATATTAGCTCACAGTCGTCTAAATAAAAACCAATCTTGTCTCGCTCCAGTGCCGAAGTTGAATACCATGGAGTTGCCCATGTTGTCGCTGAATCATGATGGCTCCACAACCTCCTCCTTGAACTCCATTGCCCACTCCAAAAGGCTACCATTGTGTACTGTGATAATGTGAGTGCTGTCTACCTATCTGGCAACCCTGTGCATCATCATCGCACTAAACACATTGAGATGGATATCCACTTTGTTCACGAGAAATTTACCCTTGGCCAGGTTCATGTGCTCCACGTGTCCTCTCGGTATCAGTATGCTGACATATTTACTAAGGGTCTCCCTAGGGCTCTGTTTAATGAGTTCTGCTGCAGGGGAGTGATGGAATATAGAATTGATCTTAGAATCAGTGATTGAAGATGTGATTGAATCAATCATGTGATTTGATTAGAAACCTTGATTGGTCTTGATTAACACACTGTACATATGTAGTTTTAGGTTCATCATATCTGAACCTGTGTAAATCCTATATATAGCATATATGAAAGACACACCAGAACATGGTGAACTACCCAACTTTCAAGTTTCACTTTTTCAATCTCATTTTTCTCAACATATTCATATCACATGTATCGCGTGAAATTCTGCAAAAAAATTTCTAGTCCTCTTTTTTTAAAAAAGGTGTTGGTCCAATTGAGAAAGCTCAACCCAAGTTGAAATTATGAAGTTAAGCTACTAGCGACATTTTTTATTGCAGAAAACTTCAAAAGCTTGCTTGAGTACCTTGTGGGGGAGAACAGAGACCATGTCCTTTCTCGCATTCAACATATAAATCGAACAAGAGTATTTCAAGCGAAGATATTAAGGATATTTTGTCAATATTTCGATTAGATTCTTTTCCTACTAGATTTAAGTAAATATGCTTATAATAGAATCCTTTTCCATATAGGATTAGTTAGTTTCCTTTTCCATATATGATTAGTTAGTTTTCTTTTCCATAGGATTAGTTAGTTTCCTTTTCCTTTTCTTGTTGGCCTTTGGTTTTTGTATTTTCTCTATATATAGGGGTCTTATGTGATCAATATAATCACGTAATTATATTTTACATGATATCAGAGCTAAAATTCTAAAAATCATTGAAATGCTAAAAATACCAAAAATCATCTCCACTTTTGCTTCCGCCGACCAATGATAGATAATGATTTACCTGTTATGACCGACTCCGCGCATGAAGCTGCCGCCACCACGCAAAGCCATCTCTATCACCATAAAGGATGCTGAGGATGTTGCTACCTCTTAAGCCGCCGCTGATCTCACCGTAGCTAACCTTCACACCACCGCCAATAGACTCTAGGTTGAAACCGATACCGCTAGAAAACTCAGATCCTCTTTTGAGAAAGAAACATCCCATCCAAATTTCGAGCAATCTCAATTCCAAGAAAATATTTAAGAGGGCCAAGATCCTCATATGAAAACAGGAACTCAAGTATGTCTTGAATTCGTTCTTGAGAGAAAGCTCAGCGCCTCTTTTAACGCTTCTGCACCATTACCTACATCTTCATTTTTTTCTTCACGCTTCTAATAACCCAAGCCTAATAATTTCTCCAGTTATGCTGAAAGGTGATAATTATCATGAATGAGCCACAACTCTCCACCTGGAACAAAAATAGCAGCAGCTCGAAAACTAGACCACCACCACCGCATTCCAAATTCAAACTGACACCTACGCTGCCGCTGCTGCCTCTTTTGGTTCTTCATCGATCGCCCTTAATTGTTCAGTTGTAGGACCCAATTTATCTGATGCCCAATGGAATTAAATTTTAAATATGATTTCTAAATTAAATACCACTGACAATAAGTTAGGTAAGTCTTCTTTACCTTGGACCATTGATTCTGGAACTTCTTATGATATGGTTGGTGACAAGGAGTTTCTTCATGATATCATCCCTGTTGAATCCGTTGATGTTATTCTCCCTGATGGAACTATATTTATTGTTGTTTACCAAGGCACTTTACGTCTTGGATATATTATTCTGCCACATGTTTAACTTATCCTTGATTGCATTGCAACCTATTATCTTATGCTAAGTTACTTGCTACCCTTAATTGTCTAGTTGTGTTTACCAAAAATATATGCTTATTACAAGATGTTAGCTCAAGGACGGTAATTGGAATGGGTGAACAGTTGAGTGGGGTTTATTGGTTGCACATGTTTGAAGAATTTTCCTCTCCAACATGCGCACCGAAAGTCTCTGCCATCTCCTGGTCCTCTATTTTTGCTAGTCTTTGGCATCACCGATTTGGTCAACCTTCCACTTTGGTTTTGTCTTCTGTTTCTTTTATTAAGGATGTTCATTTGGATTTTAATACCATTGCTCCCTATCGAGAAAAAAAAAATCTAGAAATAGTTAATTTTGACTAAAACTACTCGTCCTTTTGAGTTAGTTCATTCTGATGTTTGGGGACCTTATATTTTCCCCATCCACTAGTGGAGCTTTTTACTTTTTAACCATAGTTGATGACTACTCTCAGGATGTTTAGGTTCATTTTCTCATTACAAAATATGAGGTTGTGCTATATTTAAGGATTTTTGAGCTCTTATTCTCCGTCAATTTTGGTGCCACATGCGAACAATGGAATAGAATTTTTAGCACTACAATCTTACTTTATTGAATCAAGAATTTTATTTGAGACTTATCTGTTGATACGTCTCAGTATAATGGTCATGTTGAACGTAAGCATCGACATGTTCTCAATGTCGCTCGTGCTCTTCGCTTTCAGGCTCATCTACATATTGATTTTTGGGGAGAAAGCGTCTTGATTACTGCCTGTCTGATTAATCGTACTCCTACACCTTTGTTGGATGGAATGACTCCTTACCTATTACTTCATGGATGAGAACTAAATTTTACCTTATTAAGGTTTTTGGATACTTATGCTTATGCTTCATCATCGTGATAAATTTGCCTCTCGGAGCTTTTACAAAGATTAGTTTCTATACTCTCGAGTTCCAGATTCAAATTCTGGATCTACAGCATAAAAAAATTCCACTATCCGATAATGCCTTTTTAGCACCACCAGAAAATTCTACCAAAGTCACTGTTTCACCACTTGCCGAGTTGCCTGCTGCTAACCTATTAATCATCGAAACTAGCACCGTTCGCTGCAGCCTTGCCGCCCACCAACCATCGTGAGCTGCCACCACACCCTGATCGTCCACATCCATCTGCCCTGCCCACCACTCCAATTTCGACATCAGACCTGCCACCGCTATGCGGTGTCGATCCGGATGCACCTCCTTTGCCAGATGTCCCTATTGTGATGCTTGTCGAGAGCTCAGGCACAGCCTCTCTTGAGTTTTCACTATCGACCCCTGTTATCTCTGATGAAATGGTTTTTGAACCTGAGTCGGAGTAAGCACCCGGTCTCATTCGACAGAGCTCGCGTGTTCGTCGTCTACCCGCTCATCTTTAAAACTATATTCTCCTAACCATCTCTAAGAACACCCCCAATTGTTGCTTTTCCCTTTACGCTTTTGTCACTGTCCTCAGGTCTGTGATAAGTTTTCGATTTTGCATTCTAGATTTTTGGGTGCAATGACATCTAGCATAAATACTTATTCTTATGCCGAAGCTTCTCATTTCTCACAATGGCAAGCAGCAATGGAGGAAGAAAGTGATGCGCTTGAATGCAACCACACTTAGGTTATGTATCCTTTCCCACCTGGAAAATATGCTATTGGCTGTGATAATGTATGGGCCTAAATGGCCCAATAAGTATCAGGAAGGCAAGAATGCACAACCTGTTTTCCCAGGGACGCTACCTAGGCACGAAATCAGGCCATTAACGGTTATACGGGCGCTGATGGGACAACTCCATTCCCATCAGCCACCAAACCACATATAACGAGGAAGAATGTTAGACACAAGGTAAGATTTCCCAATCAGTCTACTATTCACTCAGATACGCTGCTACATGACTTTAAGGGCTAATAGGAGCGTCGGAGTAGGCATGACCCTGAGCCTTCCTGCCTGACCTTTCTCTGTCTGTCTTGTAGGTTCAGGTGTATATTGGGCTGGTGTGGATCATCGCTGAACGTAATACAAATTTTGGTATTAAAATTGGTACCGTCTGTAGGGATTACAATAAACATTTAATATTCACATAGCTTGGAGAAGATGGAAGCACGGATGCCAAAGAATTCATAAAACCAGGTGACGATAGAGTACGCAATACAAGAGGATGAACATGCTCCAACGTTGACACCGAAATGAGATATGCATCAAATCCACATGACGGAGGAGGTGGTAAACAACTCAGAGATCCTTCAAACGATAATGGCATCCCAGAAGGAGATGATGAACATGCTAAAGGAAATGGAGGATAAGCAGCCTCGGTGGAGGGGCATGGCGTGTGCCCAACGGAGCTTTTCCTGGATCAGGAGGGAGATTTTGAAATGCCCACCGGAAGAGAGAAAGTTTCAGAAATAGTTCCAAGCAGAGTAAGAGGGGTAAGCACTGGCTCCTCAGGAAAAAAGAGGCCAGGTGGAGCCGAGGAAACAATGGCAGACCGCGAGTTGAAATAAGGTTATGTACCACCCCAGAGGAACACGGAGCAGACCGGGCGAAAGACACCACAAAAAGGAAAGATATGAGGGCCTAGACAGGCAGACTAGAGGCTCGCCGTTCACTAGACGAATATAGTTGTTTACGGCAGACCTAAATCTGAAAATACCAATGAACTTGGGTTAATACAATGGAGAGGCGGGCCCGGAAGACCATTTGCACACCTTTTGTACCAACATGGCCACTTTTGTGATACCGTTAGATATTTGGTGTAAGGTGTTCGCAACCACCCTGACAGCTGTTGCTAGGGTATGGTTCAGGAACCTAGAAAATGGGGTAATAGACAGCTTCAACCAGCTAGAGGAAAAATTCTTAACCCGTTTCATGCAAAAGAAAAAGTTTTAAAAGATAAGTTCGGAACTGCTTGCTATCTGACAAAAGCCGGCGAAAGCACTGTCGGCATACTGGGAGAGGTTTAACGATGAGGCTAACCAGGCGGAGGAGAGAAACAACTAGTTTCTCATTGACACCTTTGTGAATGACCTCAGACACGAGTTGCTATTGCGGGACTTCACTCTAGACCCGCTTACAACTGTTGATAAGTTGATGAGGAGAGTCAGCAATTTCTACAGGGCAGACCTGGCTTATAAGAGAAGAAAGGAAACATTGGGCATCCATAGTCAGCGTAGGCCTGACAAGCACAACTCGGTGGAAAGAGTGACAAAAGTGGAGGTCGATCGGACATGCAACATGTAAATGTCCAGCAGGTTCAACAAGTTAGAGAAAATTTTCACCCCCTGATCAAAACACTCCGAGAGATTTTTTGCCTATGCTTAGGAAAAGGTATCCTGGATGTTCTATCCAGGATGAAGATGTCCCCCGTAGAAGAGGAATAAATCCAAGTTCTGTGGGTATCATGATGCCCCTCTCGGTGGAGGGGCATGGCGTGTGCAGAGCGGGAAACTAGCGCATTTAGCAAAAAGTGCGAAGGATGACAACAGGACCACCAACCAAGGCAAGAACAAGTATGGATGATATCGCACGCTGCAGGACAATCGGGGTAAGGCAAGGAGCCCCGACAGGGAGCAAAGGAGAGATAAAGTAAAAGAGGTGCCTAGAGCTGAGAAAGTTGATGAACCCCGCAAAAGACAGAGAGAGAATACCCCTGGTGAAAGAGGAGGGAACATCCACGATGACTGATATATACGCCGTCATAGGTGAGAGTGCAGGAGGAAAGACTGAGTCTCAGCAAAAGGCGCGCTGCAGACAGACCCACAACCAACGCCAGAGGAGAGGAAACTGGGAGCTAACGAAGTAATAACATTTGACGATAGTGACCCGATACTGGATAAGCCGGTAGGCGCGGACGCGGTGGTGATCACAGTCATAGTAATGGTTAAGAGGATTCACCGGTCATATGTCGAAGGAGGAAGGTCTGCGAAAGTCATGTACTGGAATTATTAAAAGAAGTTGGATGAGAATACCAAGGGGGAGTTGAAGCGGAAGAGCACCCTGCTGGTGGACTTTACAGATTGGACAGTATGGGCGGAAGACACTATACTCCTCCCGATGACGGTGGGAGAAGGAGAGAGAAGCAAGACTGTGGACCTGAAATTTATAGTTGTAAAGGCAAACAACCCCTACAATTTGATACTAGGCAGGCCGGCATTAGCATTGCTTTAAGGCATAGTGTTGACCTTGCACCTGTTTTTTAAGTTCCTGACTAGAGGAGGGATAGCCACAGTAAAGGAGGACCAGAAAGACAGGGAGTGCCACAGGATTGCATCCAATAAGTGAAAACGAGGTGATGAAGGTGGAAGTCGTGAGATGTAGGTCAACAAAGCAAGACCCATCAGATTAATCACGAATGGAAATGACCTAACAAAGATAGGCGCGGAAGAGGAAACAGTGGTTTTGAACAAAGGCTGGTCGGTGAAAAACCAACTGATAAAGGTCCTGGAGGAAAATGGGTGAGCCTTCGCCTGGAAAATGGAGGATATGACGGGGGTATTGAAGGATGTAGGTTTTTATGAGCTGAAGGTGAACTCCTCTTACAGGCCAGTCAAGCAGAAATGGAGGATGTTATGCAGGGAAAGAATGAAGCGGTCAACAAAAAAGTGAGCCAGCTAGTTACAGCCAGGATTCTGGAAAAAATCCCTTATCCAATATGGCTGGCAAATCCAGTGTTGCTTAAGATGACAGATGGCAGCTGGAGAATGTGTGTAGACTATATGAACCTGAACAAGGCCTGTCCCAAGGACTGCTACCCTTTGCCAGTCATTGACCAGAAGGTATACGCTCTTACCAACTACCCAATCAAATGTTTTCTGGATGCATATAAGGGATACCATCAGATCCCCATGTTGGAAAGTGATGTGGATAAAATTGCCTTCATCACGGAGAAAGGGGCTTTCGGTTATCGAATGATGCCTTTTGGCCTGAGAAACTCTGGAGCAACATATCAATGGGTGGTGGACAAAGTATTCTAGAAACAGATTAGGAGGAATGTGGAGGTGTACGT
>JAUOBV010233775.1:0-11641 GCA_032360425.1 Rubia occidens
CCACGGTGACTAACCTTCCTCCACGATGCTCGGGGTGTCGGGTGGTGGGGGCGCCCAAGGCTGGCGTACAGCCTTTTAGGGAGTAAATGGATTGCCAATCTAAACTTCTTGTGTTACAATTGTTCAGTATAAAGTCCATCTTGGAAAAGAATATAGATGCAGGTTCTACGTTCCTATCTTTGATAGTTTCCAACTCCTAACGTGCAATCAAACTGCTCTGTGATACACGATACATGTTGCGCTAGGATACATGATACATGAACACGATAATACATGATACAAGATACATTTTGCTCTAGGATACATGATACATGAACACGATAATACATGATACACGATACATGTTGCTCTAGGATACATGATACATGAACACGATAATACATGGCACTCATGGGATATTTAATCACTTGTTCCTTATGTCCACATATGATACATGCTGCTCCTGGTCTTTTTTTCTGGAAAGTTTCCTGGATACAGGATTTCAGTTATTGCAGAAATAACTCCTGGCTATTTTATCTCAGCTGATACTACTGTTAGCTGTGCTGGGGAGGATGAAGATCATGAGATGGATGACGTAGAAAAGAAACATTTATTAAGCCTTTATGTTATTGTTGTTTTAGGGCAATTGAACCTTTTGTAGTTAATGATGTTTAACAAATTATTTCAAATGCAACATCAATAGAATGTACATGTGCAGGGAAACATATGAATATTTTGTTTAAATCAATATCTTCCTTAGTACTTTTTTAAAACATCAAATAAAAAAATTGAATCATCACAATGTAACAGTGTAACATAACAGTGTGACAATAAATAATAATCAAATCCCAACAAGTTGATTTTAGATGAACTGGGCATTATATGTATTTTAATATTTTATTGGATGTTAATTTTTTGGAAGTTTAACTTTTTCTATTTGATGTTTAGCTATTTTTGTTTGATGTGTAATTTAATTTGTACTTAACATTAAAATAATCTAATTTATTTGATGTTTATCCATTATTTAGTGTATTTTTAAAAAATTTAGTTGTGTTTAATTATTTTACTATTTTTATGTGATGTTTATCTATTTAATTTATTTTGCTTTAGAAATAATTTTTAACTTGGTGTTTAAATAATTTAATAGGATGAATTATTATTTAAAAGTGAAGTTTTAGGAACAAATCCTAAATCATGACAAAGGCAAAATAATCAAGCCCAAAATAATTAAATTTGTTCACTGGAATCAACCCGGCCACCAATTGATCGGGAATCAACCAGGGCCACCAGAAAACGAGCTAAACCCGGTGGGCACTACAAAATTGAGGGGCAACAATCACGAGGAAGATGAATTCGTCATCGACATCGACCCTAGCAGAACCGGTGACCACTAGCCAGATATTTATCTTCCCGACATCGATCCTAGCCAAGCCCTAACCACTGTCTGAAGAGCACGATGCAAACTGACATCGATCCTATCTCCTTGACATCGATCCTATCTCTCTGACATCGATCCTATCTCCCTGACATCGATCCTCGATTGAACCATCACGATGCGAACTGACGGCGGTCACCAGTGACGAACCCTGGCTTTTTGGCTACGTCGCCGTCTGAATTTGACGACGTCGTCGTCTCAATTTCACGACGAATCCAAGGAGCTTCGGTCTTCTTGAAATGACCGAAGAAATCCTTCTAAATGACAAGAATCTAGCATTGTATTCGACAATTGAAAATCTGACGCGAATCCGACTGGAGAAATCCTTCTGAATCAGAAGAGATGCTTGGGGACAGTTGCGTCGGCGTCAGTGACGATGGACGGAGTAGAAGCCGGCGAGGGTTCTGGTTTTTCTTTTCTTTCAGTGTATTTGCAAATAATCCCTTAAACTTTCGCTTGAATTTAAAAAAAAGACCCCGGATCTAAAATAATAGGCTTTTTACCCTTGAATTTAAAAACTTACCATTTTATATATTTTTTTATTCTCCCTTATGTCTCTAATCTCACCATGAGATGGTGTCGTAGGAGACAGACTCTTTTATTAAAGCTCAATCAATTAGTATTATCATCAATTTTCTATTTTATTATTTTAAGAAATTAATAGTAAGGTCATGTTCATTTAATATAATTTTTGTAAAATTGAATTGATTTAAAAATAAATTTAGTGAAAAATAATAATAGAAATATGACTAATTTAAGCAAAGTTTAATTAAATCAAATTTTAATTAAATAAGTTGAAATAAACTGAATTGGAATGAAAATAAGTAAAAGAACATAAACAATAAGAAAAAAGAACATTAATTTTAAAAAATAATAATTAAAAAATAATTGTAGCAAAGTTCGTAACTTATATTTTGTATAAAAACAAGTAACTATAGTTACAATTAATATTTTCAAACAAAACCATTAATAGTCAAACAGTCATCTGCATAAAAAAAAATAGCCATTTGTCAATACAAATAGCTGACCAAACCAATAAAAAAATAATCTACAATTAATAGTCATTCAATAAACCGGCCTTTTATCACTATCTTGGTAAATTACAAAAAAAAACCTCATTTAGTCAAATATATTTAGCGAAGTATACTCTGTAACGTATCTATGAAATTTGGTAACGAATTTGTGGGTACTGAAAACAGCTAACAATTCTCGTCACTATATATATCATAACAAAACTATAAAATTTATTCAGGACCTAAAACATATAGAAAGAAATACAAAGAGTTTTGATTGATTAGAGAGATGGCATTTAAGATTATGCATTTGTATGCTTTCCTTGCTATTCTGCTCTTTGGTAAGCTAGTTTTACCGGCACACAAATTGAATACATATGAATTAGATCGTACATTTAGATAGAAACATGTGTCAATGCGAGTAAGTGGGTTCACTTAGTCGTTTATTTGTATTTACAAAATTTTATATTGATATGGTTTAGCTTAGTTTTGATGTCTTATTTATATATTTTTTACTATATTTAGTTCAGTTTAGCAAGAATTCAGTTCAGGTTTATTAGATCTAATAGAGTAAGAGAATTCCTATTTTGTTTTACTTTTAGTCTTGCTTCTTTCTTTTTTAATGTAAAACACAACTTTTTACATTCTACGTCATCATATGTTAACAGAAATGTCATTATGAATTTTGAATTTAAAATTTCTGAATCCACCATTGTTACGAGACAGGAGGATCAATGGTGAGTGGTAAGGAGAATAAATTGCCGTGCTTCGAACAGTATCCATGGCAAGTATGCAATAGCGGGAGCGAAGCGAGCCAAGGTTGCTGGGATGACTGCCATCAAAGGCACGGCCCGGATGCATGGGCTGATTGCAGACAAATTGGTCCCCAACCCGCTCCCTTTTGTGAATGTTGGTGGCATTGTGCTTGAAACCGATACTATATCAACTAATCCCCATTATTTAGTTTTCTAAATTTTGCGGTTCCGGATTAAAGTTGTTGGGAAAGTTTCTTGTTAGATCGCTTAATGGTTGTATCATTATATTAAAAAAAACTTGTTCCGATAACTTGTGGTTCAATTATAGTTATCTATATTTCAAAATATATTTTTAGGGATGACAAAAGGAACCCGTAATTTGCAGGTCAAGTGTGTTCTTCATTTTTAAATCTGTATGGGTATGGGTAAAGTGACTAATGAGTAAAATGAGTAACCAATCAAATAAGTAATTGAAAATTATGGGTCGATGTTGGGTATGCAAGTTGGCATATGGGTCAGCATGTGAGTTGAAACTCGAGGGTTTAGGCGTATGGGTATCAATAAATAGGTTGAGTTGAACCCGCGAGTTTACACATATCAGACAGTATGGAAACTCAAATCGGTCAATAAATGGGTTGAAACTCATGGATTTATCCTATGAGTTAGTATGTAAATTCATATGGATCAATACATCGGTTGCAACCTATGGATTTACCATATGAGTTGGTACATAAACTCACATGGGTGGAAACTCTTGGGTAATCATTTTTAACACACAGGTTGGGTGATTTTTGACCCACGGGTTGAGCGGGTTTCAACTCAATCCACTTTTTACCCTTCATAAAACGGATCGAAATGGGTTATACCCATATTATTTTATATATAAACATTGTACTCTAGGATCCAATTAAGAGACACCGCCATTCAATCTTTTGCTAACCATATATACAATGCTCTTAATGATGAAAGTAACAGTGACGAAAGCGAGGTGGAGGAGGTATACAGAGATACTTTGGATGGATTCTCTGATCCTGCTGATGAAAATACAAGGAAAGTGACTACAAGTTCCACAGCAACGTTGGTCCTAAACTCGGTAAAAATACACACGGTAGAGGATGTTGATCAAAGGGAGGAAGTGGATCAAAGGGATGAAAAGGATCAAGGCCATGGAATTCCTACGGCAGATCAGCACAATCCAGCAGCAGTATTAAACATATTGGAAGAATCATGCACATCTCTGGTTGAGGTCAATACAGGTGAAAAGGTAACTATTTCAACTTTGTCTGCAAATGATTCTCCTAATCTTGTAGACACTACACTTGTGACAGAGACGAGTGTCCCAAGTTCAACCAAAAATGCTTCCCCATCAGCTCAGGTAAGTGCCCGAACTAAACTATCGGCTGTTCAGAGTGAGAAGAGGGGTAAAAAAAACATCTTAAATGATAATATTGGTGCCACACCTATCTCATCCAAAGCTAGAAACCTGAGGTCCTCACAAAAAGCCAATTTCCAGTTTTAATGATAAGACACAACATAATTGGAAATATGCTAGTTTGGAACATTAGGGGATATGGTACATCAACTGATAGGCTCAAATTTCTCACCTCAAATCATAATGTTTCTATTTTATGTTTGATTGAACCATGGCATGATATTAAAGAGATACATTCTTTGAAGCATGTGTTACATTTTCAGAATGCTATGCCTGCTTTTCATGCTAAAATTTGGATTCTTTGGAACCATAAATTTGAATTGAAAGCTCTGAAGGAATCTGATCAATACCTCCTAGTAAGTGTTACTGATGTTGCAACTAATATTTCCTGGAATTGCGTGTTCATATATGCTAAAGTAACTAGGTTGCAGAGAAAATTTTTGTGGTCTGACTTATCAATCCTTCCTGCTGCACCTACACTGTACATTGGTGATTTCAACACTATTGCCTCTGTTTCTGAATACAAGGGAAGAAAATGCCCATCTAGGAAAAGTATTGGAGATTTCAGGAATTTTATTTATGGATTGAATTTGCAAGAAATCCCTACTGTTGGCAATTCTTTTACCTGGTCTAACAATAGAACCAAAAATAGGTGCAAGGATTTATTATTTCAAAGATTAGATAGGGGTTTGGGTAATTTAGATTGGCTAGGATTATTTCCACACAGCTCAATTCAGGTACTTAATAGATTAACCTCAGATCACTCTCCTTTGTTAATGTCAATTCAATCTTCTGAAGAACAATCTCCAAAGCCATTTAGATTCCAGGAAATGTGGATGTTAAGATCAGATTTCAAACCTTTAGTGGAAAACTCATGGCAGAGACATTCTAATTTCTATGGAATGTGGAAGTTAGTTCATAAACTTAAGATGCTGAAAAATGACATTAAGGAATGGAATAAATCCCATTTCGGAAATGTCAATCAGAACCTTATTGAGGCTGAGGCAAAGGTGGCCGAAAATGAGGTTAATTTCCAATTAAGCAATTCTGAAGCTGACTTAATGGAATTAAATAGAACAAAAGCCATCCTCACAAGAGCTAACAAAGAAAAAAACACTTTTATGATGCAAAAGGCTAGAGTGAAGTGGCTAAAATTGGGTGATGCTAATACCAGTTATTTCCATCACACAATTCAGGAGAGGAAAGTCAAATCCACCATTAGTAAGATTAAAAATGGAAAAGGTGAATGGATTTCTGATCCTATGCTGATCAAAGAAGAGGGGGTCAGATTTTATGAACAACTTCTTAATGAAGAAATTCCCCACATCTCTGGTACTTATCTCAAACATTTTTTAGATGGAATTCCCTCGATTATCACTGAAGATCAGAATCGGAGCCTTTTAAATTCTGTCAGTCTTGAAGAATTAAAAAATGCGGTTTTTTATCTTAATAAAGATAGTTCTCCTGGATCTGATGGGTTTACTGGTTTGTTTTTTACATCTTATTGGGATATTATTAACTTGGATCTGTTAGAGGCATCAAATGATTTCATTAATGGAGGTTCAATTCCAAAAGCAATATCCAGCACCTGGCTAACTCTCATTCCAAAAAAACCCATTCCCAGGTCCTTTACGGATTTCAGACCAATTAGCCTCTCCAATTTTGTTAATAAAGTTCTCTCCAAAATCCTTACGGAGAGGCTAAAACCACTAATGTCTGACCTAATTTCCCAAGAACAGTCAGCCTTCATGACGGGCAGTGATATAACGGATAATACAGTGCAAATGATAGAAATGGTCAGAATGCTTTCTAGGAAATCTAGGATACATAATCTGGTAATTAAATTGGATATGCAGAAGGCTTTTGATAGGGTTTCTTGGGCTTTCATTAATTCTGTCCTACTGCAATTTGGTATTCATGGCAAGTTCGTTAGATTAATCATGCATAATATATCATCTGCAAATTTCTCAGTGTTGATAAATGGTTCTATATCTGGTTTCTTTCCATCATATAGAGGTATTAAACAGGGTGACCCACTCTCTCCTTTCCTCTATAATCTAGTCACTGAAGCTTTCACTAGGGGGATCAAGAGACTATTTGCCATTAATTACCTTGAGCATTTCAGTTTACCATTAAATTGTAGCCCTGTTTCTCATCTTATGTATGCAGATGACACTGCAATTTTCCTAAATGCTAAATCAAAGAATATGAGGAGATTTAAACTGTTTCTACATGCATATGAAATCACATCGGGCCAAAAGGTTAATTTCTCAAAATCTGAATTCTATTTGCATAAGGATACACCTCAGGTAGTGGTCAATTCTGTTAAAAGAATCCTTGGTATGAAACTAGGCAACTTGCCGTTTACATATCTTGGTGTTCCCATTTTTAATGGAAGGAACAAAATCATTTACTATCAACCACTTCTAGAAAGGATGGGGAAAACTTTAAACAACTGGAAGAATAGATGGCTTTCCCCAGTTGGGAAAGTTATTCTAATCAACCACTGTTTTTTCTCCATACCAACCCATGTTTTTGCTGCCTTAAAACCTCCAAAGGGAGTTCTTAGGAAGATGGAAAGTATGGCAGCTACTTTCTTTTGGGGAAGGACAGAAATGGGGAACAAAAGAAGATGGAGATCTTGGAGGAAAATGTCCTTTCCAAAATCTGAAAATGGTTTAGACTTCAGAGACTTAGATTCTGTGGTTGATGCTTTCTCTTGTAAACTTTGGTGGAAATTACAGAATAACTCAACCCTATGGACCTCCTTTCTATGGAAACTTCCTGATTCATACAGAACCTCACTAACATGGAAGAGGATATGTTCTATAACTGAATTTGCTAATAATCATTCTCAGGTTCTGTGTGGAAAGGGAGACTCTCCTTTTTGGAATGCAAACTGGACAGGAAGGGGTCCAATTGTTTATAAGTGGCCAGATGATAGAGATATTCCATTTCTGGATATCTCTGTCAAAACATTTATAGACAATAAAGATCTCTTCCTTACACAACTGGAGCCTTATTTGGCTACCAATGATCTTATTCTTTTGCAGGATTCAAAACTGGTGCATGATCATGATGATAGGTTGATCTGGAAGCTCTCCACAACTGGCTCTTTTACCATTAAATCAGCCTACCAAGGACTCAGGCAGAGAAACCCTATGATTAAAGATCTTGAAAAGGTGTGGTTATCTTTTATACCTGGGAAAATGTCTATTCTTGCATGGAGAGCTTTGAATGGCCTTTTACCTTTCGACAATATTCTTCAAAAATGTGGTTTTCAAATTGCTTCCAAATGCCCTTTTTGTCAACATGTTGATTCACTTAGCCACTTTTTCAATTCTTGCTCTAAAAATCAGGAACTGTGGTCAATAATGAATGGGATGGTCCATATCCAAAACAAAAACTTCAATAATCTGGGGGAGAGAATTGCTTTCTACCTCTCAGCCACTGTTGACTCTAAAGTCCATAAATCCATAATTGTCACTACATGTTTAGTTACCTTATGGAATATTTGGACTAGAAGGAATAAATTCATCTTCGAAAATCAGCCTCCATCTGTACATTCTAGCATTAGGGATATAAAGGCTTGTATAAATCAAATTTTCACTGCCAATCCTTTGAAGGGACACCCGGTTAAAGATAGGTATTGGATTGATATCAGTCTCATTCCTTATTTTCTTAAAAGAAGAAGGAAGTACTTGAAGCCTGTTCTGTGGTGCAGACCAGACACAGGTTATAAGGTTAACACAGACGCTTCTTGGAGGGTAGAAGGTACAACCGCAATCGGTGTACTCATAAGGGATTCGGCTGGGAGAGCTTTAAAATTGAGAACAAAGGTAGCTACATCTGCATCTTCTCTAGAAGCTGAGCTATTAGCTATACATTTTGGCTATGAAACCTGTAAGGAGCTCCAGATTACAAATTTTGTTCTTGAATCTGATTGTCTAGTTGCAGTGAATGGGATTCATGACCCGTTAAAGGCACCCTGGAAAGTATATTCTATATGTGCAGATTTGAACTTGCTACATAACCAGTGGCCTTTGACTCATATCCTCAGAGAGGCTAACCTCCCTGCAGATCAGCTTGCAAAATACAGCCTCCGAGAACACTATTCGGGGGATTTAACCTTAGATGAGTCCCCCACTCATATCCGAGGATTAATTGCTATGGATAGAATGAACATCCCCTCCATTAGAATCGAACAGTAGTGACAGAATCACTAGGTTGCAGCAGTGATTTCCTGTTTACTTCAGTTTTAGTACATGGTGAAATTGCTGGAACAATTGTACTGCTGGTATTGTTTTTGTTCTCATGCAGGTGATCAACAATGCACTGCTGGTATGTGATCAACAATTCAAATCATGGATTAGAAGCAAAGTCAGGTTGGCTTCCACTTAGCTCCCGGGATGCAACACTGCACAATGGTTGTTTTTGTGCCCAACCGCACAAAGAAAAAGATTAGCACGAATGCTGTTACTCCGGGCCATCGGCTGACTTGTGTTTCGATATTTTCGACTCGCAGAATAGCAAGTGGTCCTAATTTTGTAACTTTTATAATTTAACTATTCTTTTGGGGGCAACTGTTTTGCCCCGCAGTGCTCTTATGAGCTACTCAGACCTAGACTTAGACCTAGATTTTTCTGGGTAAAGTATGTAACTTTTGAGCCTTTGACAAGGCAGTATGATCCAAGGTTTGAGGAAGCCTATATAATCCTCCCACTCAGGTGGTTACATTTAAAAAAAAAAAAAGTTTGAGACTCCAGTTCTGGTCCCTCTATTTATAGCTCATAACTGCATGTTTTTGAAGCATCTCCTGGTGACACGAATGCCCCTAAAATGCTGATGCATTGTTTGGGTTCATGGGAAATGAACATGTGGTAGGTACGTGTAATGAGATTGAGGGACTATTCTGGACGCATCCCATTTTTCCTTTGTGAAGGAATGCATTCCATTTACCTGGTAATCATGTGTACCCCAATTTTATTTTAACATGTATTTTTAAAATTATAAATTAAAATGTTAAATTATATTCTTATAATTTGAAATGGGTAGACAATGGTAATTTCAATATTACGAGAGTTTATTATAAAATTTTATTAATTTAAATATTCAATTAACTTAATCGTCCGTATTTTGTTTTCAATTGTAATTCCAATTACGAGACTTTATTATAAATTTCCAACAATATAAATATTTTTCAAACCACTCAAATTATTATTTCCTCACTTATTGTTTTTACTGTTCTTTTAAATGAGCAAATTGCATTTCTCACTTTACCCTCTCTTTTTTTTCTAATTCCTTATCCATTGTTTTATTTTATTATTATATTTCTTGAATGATTTCTAGAATAAATTCAATAATTTATCTTATTTTATTGTTATATATTCATCATATCGTATCTATTTTTTAATTTCATTTTATTCTAAGAAGATAAATAAAAGGGTACGATTTCTAGTTAAACCTTTACTATTACATACGTACTGAATTCATTAAGATCGGGGGTTCACACGCGATCCTCTAATTGACATGGTTGGACCGATGACGAGTTCAAGAATGAAGCTTAGAGATGCACATTGAATGCTTTGATAAATCAACTTCATGGTGAAGAACTCAAGAATAAATCGGTTAGGGATTGGATTAATTATTCAAGCTTGTCGATTAACTGAAGACGTCTCCCCCCAGTTTTTTTAACAAGGTAGTGTGATCTTTGTAAATTATTGTAACATTATTTTATTTTATTCCATAGCAAGATTATCCCCATAAATAGAGGGATATGGCCGAGACTCTCCTCACCCTTTTATCAATCATATATCTAGAGTTATGATATCATTCTCTGTGCTTGTAAGCTTTCTTCATTGTTGCTTAATCCCGCGGGTTAATTAAGTATCAATACCATCTATATGTGAACTAATCCCGCGGAGTAGTTAGCTTCACTTATCTCGAGCTGTTCAATATCTCGAGGGCTAGTTTTGATTAGTTTGTGGGACTTTACTAGGGTTTGCAAAATCTCCCGTTTAGTTAAAGATCTAAAATTCTGCAATCCAGAGTATTCGCAAGGAGATTCATATCACCCAGGATTTCACATCTGATGTATGCAGATGACAGTATATTGTTTCTGGAATGTACAGAACAGGTGGTGTGGCAGTTGTCTAGGTACTTAGATGTTTTTGCTAGATATTTACGACAACAAATCAATTTTGACAAATCGGCTATTCGGGTAAGTCCTAATACTTCGCCACAAGATGAGGCTTATATCCGATATACTCTTAACATCCATAACAAGGGTTTAGGAGGAAAAATATTTGGGGGTGGATATTCTTAAGCATCAGTTCCGGAGAAAGACACATCAAGACATTAGCCGACAAATTTCTCAAAAGTTTGACTCCTGGAAGACAAGGTCACTCAATCTAGAAGGAAGAATTACTCTAACCAAGCACGTAATGTCAGCGATGCCATTATATTCAACGAGAATATTTAAACTGCCCCAGTCAGTACTACAGAGGATGGATAAGATGACAACTAAGTTCATATGAAAAAAATCAATTGGCGGATCGAGGAATGCACTGGGTTTCCTTGGATAAGATGTGCCAATCAAAGGCAAATGGAGTATTGGGTGTGCGTAAAGCGGAAAAAATGAATCGTGCAAGGTAAGGATTCCCATTTTGTAAAATACTTCACTTAGAAGTCTTGTAGGAATCAGGAGTTCATACAGATGGATGCAAAACCGTATCATAGTTGGGCTTGGAAGTCCATTATATGGGGAAAACAACTTCTTCAGCACAATTTGAGCGGGCAGGTTAGATCTGGTAACAGTATATTGCTGACAGATAAATTGTCTCAGACACTATATCCAAGAGCAGTAAGTTATAATAATCCAAAGGTTTCTCATCTTATTGATCACAACCGACAATGGAGGGTTCCAATGCTTAGGGTGTTGTATGATACAGACCAGAGGCGGATCCAGGATTTGAAGAGGAGTGGGGCAAATTATAAATTTATTAGGTACTAAAGGTATTTTTTTCAA
>JAUOBV010233881.1:0-11641 GCA_032360425.1 Rubia occidens
TTTCTTTCTTTATTGTTTTACATTCTTTCATGATTTTTTTCATGATTTGTTTTATTTTTGTTCTTTAATATTTATACCATATTTGTAATTAAACTACGAGTTGTACTCTAATCACTAAATTATTTTCATAACACACACAAAGTTATAAAATAAGCACCTACAACCTACATTTGAAGCACTTACGAGTGTTGGTTGAAACACCAACGAGTTGTATTCTAAGCACCAAGTTATTTTCGTAGCACACAGATGTTATAAAAGAAGCACATATACGTTACAATTGAAGCACTTATAAACAATGGTTGAAGAACCTACGAGTTGTACTCTAAGCACGAAGTTGTTTTCGTAGCACACACAAGTTATAAAATAAGTTCCTATATGTTATGTTTGAAGCACTTACAGAAATGGTTGAAGCTTTTAGAGTTGTAGTCTAAGCATCATGTTGTTTTTGTAGCACGTTCAAGTCATAAAAGAAGCATCTATATATTATATTTGAAGCACTTACAAACAATGGTTATAACACCAACGAGTTGTACTCTAAATACCAAGTTATTTTGGAGCACCCACAAGTTATAAAAGAAATACCTACAGGTTATATTTGAAACATCTACATGTTATAATACCTGATAGCTGATAACATACTCAAGTGAGTCACAAAAGATATACACAATAAAAAATGAGTGAAGTTATTAAATAGACCACATATATGCAATGACATTGATCGAAGTTCTTATTATGATAACCACAAAAAAATAGCTGCAATCTAGCAAGCTTCTCTTGATTGTTGCCTGAAAAATAGCTTGCCGTAAACACACTTGTGTTGCTGTTCATATCTCCCTCCATTTTAAATATCACTTTTTTTTTCAATTCCTACCTTTTGTTTTACAGAAAGAATAACAGATGAAGGAGCTTAAACTCAAATCTCAAATCAATAACTTCACAGATTTTAGGATCACACGTCTTCTGGGTAGCAAAAAGAAGTAAAATAGCAAAAATAAGGAAATGGGCATTTATGATCTATCTCCCTGTTTACAACTAATCCAATCAAGATTCAAGGGGAATGCTACTTCTTCCTCCTCCTGATTTTTTCAATTTTATCAAACATAACCGTCTTCTCCAACTAATCCAGCCTGTGACTCAAGCTAGTGATTATCTTCGCCTGAGCCGCATTACTCTCAAGAAGCTCCACCATCATCTTCATCAGCTTCCCATTCTGCTGCACTATCTCCTCCAACTCCCTGCCTTTGCCGCCACCGTCAGTCGCCTTCTCCGGTACAACACAATTCTCCTTCTCGTCCTCCTCCATTAATGAACATCTGTCTCCCTTCAGCTCAGCTATAAGGTTTTGCTCGACGAATTCATCCTCCCCCTCATCCATACTCGTGGAATTAGATATCGATTCCCCGTCAATTTGATCGAAGTATATTGATTTCTCATCGTTTTCTAGGGTTTGATCGTTCGAAATGGAATCCACCTTCTCTTGCAGCGCGATCACCTTCCCGATCATCACTTAACGACCGATGTGGATCCATGAGTCGCCGCAACCAGGATATATGGGTCTGACTTTGGACCCAACCAGGATCCGCGCGTAATAAAAATTGTAGATGAGGGAAATTACCTAAAATCTCAGCCGTTCACCTTATTAATCTAAGAGTTAGGATTTGTTCTCACATAAGTGGTCGGGTGTTCTCACTTATATATACCTTATTAATTTAAGAGTTAGGATTTGTTCTCACATAAGTGGTCGGGTGTTCTCACTTATATATATATATATAGGGGTGGGTTCAGGTGAGAACACTCATTTAGGTGAGCACACCATCTTATGTGAGAACAAATATAAGCCATTTGATTTTTTAATCTAATGGTTGTGGTCAAATAAAATGTTTCAGATTAAGAACTCGCGGGTCATATTCTGGGCTATAAACCCGGAAATCGGGTCATGACATATATTTCAGATTATGTTCCAACTTATTTTGTCCATCCCTTCAACATCGTGTATGCAATTAATTAAACCTTACTTTCTTTCACTTGTTTTCTTTTACATTTCTCTCAGTTTTAATTAGAAATTAAATTTCCGTTAATAAATTGATATTGGTTGATGAAATGAATGCAGATTCATAAAACCGACTATATTGTTGGATCCTCCACCGAATGGAAGAAACATGAATGAAGAACTTGAAACACTTACAGGTGACGATTGAAGCACCTTTAAATTATACTTTAAGCACCAAGTTGTTTTTGTAGCGCTCGTAAGAATTAAAAGAAGCACCTATAAGTTACATTTGAAGCACTTACAAGCAACGATTGAAGCACCTTTGAGTTATACACTAAGCACCAAGTTATTTTTGTAGCGCTCGTAATAATTAAAAAAGGCACATATAAGGTACATTTGAAGCACTTACATTTGAGTGATCAGGAGGAAAATTGTTTCTTGAAAATTGTTTACTCCTCCACTTAGCTTCCCGCCTGTATCCAAATTACTACTCCCTCAATCCCACTCTAAATTGCTTATTTACTTTTTGAAAGTCAACCTTTATAAACTTTGACTTGAAATATAAATTATTATATAAATAATAAATCTATCATGTGAGATATTGTTATATTTGTCTTAACATCTATTTATAAATATCAATTTTTATGTTGCATTATTATATGTAACTAGAGATATTTATGGTCAAAAAAGTAAATAAGTAATTTAAATAAGTAATAAATAAGTAATACGGAGTATTTATTAAAAATAGATGTAAGACAAACTTGACTAACGGATCCACTTGTTTTGATTTGCCTACCAGTACACAGAAACGTCACTGCCTTGTACAATTCCAATATGGAATAACCCGTTTTTGACCCGGATAGGATCCGCGTCTTTTTTTTAAAATAAAGCAATTTCCATCATTAAATCTGAGACGTTGATTCAACTGCATCAATGGTCATGATTTATTCTCACATAAGTTGTTGTTCTCACCTAAGATAGGTGTTCTCACATGATCCCAATTCTATCTATATATATATATATATATATATATATACTGAGCTCAAAATGAGGTATTGTTTGAACTATTCTCGTACATTTCTCGCGTGCACACCAGTTGTTTTGTGTTGGTGTGATTTAGGTTTGTTTCTGTCCAAGAAGAACAATTCCAGTTCAAATTTTCCTTCAGTTCACCAACTAGTGGAAAACAAGAATTTTTGTTAAAAAAAATTATACTCTGTATTGTGTTTTTTTGAGGCTGCTAAACTGAGTCGTGCCGCCTTCAACAACCAAAAATATCTCCCCGCCTTCTTTTGATTCTTCCAACAGTTCTTCCTTTTCCTCTTCTTCTTCACGTAATCAGACCTAAATAAAGAAGAATTCATCTTGTATCGATCCCGATTTGTGTTCATATAATGGATTCAATAGCATCAGTATCACCATCTGTAACCAGCAGACCTTATCAGAACCACCGCAGGCGGCCGATCACTTTCTCACCGCCGTCGTTAGGTGCTTTTCAGTACCGTCTTTCGTGTTCTACTCGAGATTTCGGCAGCGTAAGGCGGCGGAGGAGGATCAGAATGGCCGGAGGAACAGAGGAGGAGGATAGCCGGCGGAGGGATGAGGAGGTGGATCGAGCTCTTCACATGGACGGTGCTATTCCGGGGAGCTCGAATGAGTTCGTCCGGCGCGTGTCTTCACGCGCTTATGACATGCGCAGACATCTGCAGCAAAGTTGCAACACCAGTAGCTACGACGGTAATCCATCAATCCAATATGCTTCTTTTCATTAGTTTCTTATGTACAAATTATCATACCCATCTGTGTTTTTTATGTTTTTGTCAACCCGAAATTGCAGTGTAAACTTCTGGAAAATGGTCTTAGAATTCAGATGTCTCAGATTTTCCTTAAAGAGGTTTTGCTTCTAACATTTTCTTGTGTGTCCTAACTTCGAAGTGTTGTTTTTGCCTCCCCTTTTCCAGTATTGGAGGCCAACCCCTGGAGAGAATCCTCAAAACCTGTTTATGTTCTAACCCATGATGAAAACCAGTTGTGTACGATGAAAACTCGCAGAAACCGAAGGTGAACTTCATCTTCTTCATCTGCTACTCACTGTATAAATTTGAACTTTCATGGCTGATATCTTGTTTCCTGCACAGCGAAGTTGAGAAAGAGCTCGGTCTGTTGTTTTCGAAAGGGAAGAAGTGGAGAAATCAGGCAGCCAAGCATTCTGGAAATGACTCCAAATTTCAAATGCTCGTTGAAGATATCACAGAGGGTGTGCTTGTAAGCTCTCCGCTCATGTTGTTTTCATCTGATTTGAACCGAAGTGAAATAAACTGAACTGAAATGCAGTTAAATTTAAAATAGTAGGATGGTTAGAGTCATGAACTTCTATCATAAAATCAATTGCTTTTATGGTAAAGGTCTGTGATTCTAATGTGATATCAGATGTTAAGGTTGGTCTGGTTGACCCACTGGACATATATTCCCCCTGTTTGGCCCGTGGCTATTTGCTATGCTTGATGAATAATACCCCCACAAGTGAGGGGTCTTACATTTGTGGTTGACAAAATTATAGCTTAATACTCTCTCCGTCCCACTCTGAAGTGCTTATTTACTTTTTGAGAGTCAAACTTTACAAACTTTGACCCTAAATATAAATTAATATATAAATAATAAATATGTCATGTGAGATATTATTAGATTTGTTTTAAAATCTATTTTCTAAATATTATTTTTTATGCAACATTACTGTATGTAATTAGAGATATTTACAGTCAAACGTGCTCATTGAAGACCGTGAAAAAGTAAATAAACAATTTAAAGTGGGATGGAGGGAGTAGCATGGAATAGGAAAAGTCAAACCATATTATAGCTACACTCATAGACACTAACCATGCCCACGGGTGGCTTCAGTACAACATCATTGATTGAAGAGACTATAATATCATAATAAAATAAGAGGGGGTAATATTCCTTCAAAATAGACACGTCAGTTATGGTTAAGATACTACTGCTTACTATTTCCACACTTTGCAAAGGAAAAAAATATCACCTAAGAAGAAGTCTAAAATCTTAATATTGGAAACTCTTAATTTGTGGTATATCTAATCTTTACAAAATCCCTTTATATGGAAAATCTAACTAACGTATTCTTGGGGAGTAATTGTTATGACTCCCATGTTCTCTTTACCCAAGGAGCCAAAGTTTACCTGGCCATCAATTCTAATTATTCATTTCATAATGCACATTTAATACTCCCTACGCAATGATTGAATATCCTTATTCCAATACCAAATATAGCTGATGAGTTTGCAACGATTCCTTGGCTTGGGAGCTTATGGTATACACCTCTCCTAGTCATCCGAAGTCCAAAGCGAAGATGGAATCTTGAGCCTAGAGAACTAGATAAGTGAACAACTTGCTTAGTGAATAAGGAACGTTGTCAAGTCTCCCTTAACCAAGCAAAGCCCGATGGAAGAATAACAAATCGCATCTATCGAGCCAAATAAGCGAACCTGAGTAAAAGGATGATTACCACCCATGATCATCCTTACTAGACCACTACTCAAAAACACATGGACCACGATTAAAGAAGATTACGGTGATCACAAACTATAAATAGATGATCCGAACCACAAGACAGGTAATGGTATTTCTCTAGATACTATTCATACATTGATCAAATACTAACTTAGGCATCAGAAAAATATCATGGGGGCTTAATTTATTATTAGGTTTTCTCTATTTATTATTAAATTAGTGTTTTAGGAGGATAACACTATACTCTTTTTCCCACTGAGTTTTTTAGTGAGGTAGTGTGTTCTATGTAACTTATTTCATTTCGAAATTAAACCCATTAAACTTGACCATGTTGGTGTAGGAAGAGTTCATTTTCGCTTATGGTTTATTTTAGGGTTTAGAATATTCAATCTTGATTTGATTAGAATTAGATTTGGTAAGATTAGATTAGGCAATATTCATTCAAGATTCAGCTTGATGAATTCGGCCATATCTCCTTTTATTTTAGGTATTTTAGTTAGATATGTTTTAACTTCTTAAATCTGCCATAAATCATTTCAGTTTCTGACAGGACATATAAAATCCTGTTCTCTTTCAGATTTTTGCTGGCCAAGCTATACCGTATAATTAGGGAGGCCATCAATGTATTTTAAACAAATTTTATACATCATATATTGAGATTTTGAGTTTTTACTCTTGCTTAAAACGTTAGATTTGTCAATTTAAAATTACTGCTTAGAATCATTAGGATTTTTTGTGTTAATTTTGGTGCAACTAGTGCTTGGTTTCAGTGGAATTCGAACCTTGTGTTAGTGAGATTCCTAAAGTTGTGTTCTTAACTACACTTCTTCTGTGTCTTCTTGATTTCAAGAGGGTGCTTTGATCAACCTTTGTGAATAGTACTTCTTAAAAATTCGGCAATCCAGAGTCATCGCAAGGAGTTTATATCAGTTGGTATCAGAGTTCCGTGAAAATATCCCGTGTCTGTAAAATTAGGATTTTTCGAGCATACATCATATCAGCCGACATCACTTTCTATCGTATGGTGATATCAGTTAGTACCTTCATATCCATATTTTTAATTTCAAAAAACAAAAAAACAAAAAGCCACCGGTCAGACATTCTCGCCGCTGCCATTCACATCAGCTTTATTTGTCTCGGCTCTTAGATAGAACAAGACGTTACCGTCCGCCACTGCTCTTCTCCGACTCCAAAACAACCTAGCACCGCCATTTTTCTCTTCGTCTGTTCAAATCCGATCGCGTCCATATTTGAATAGTTTTTCTCCAACCGCTCTATTATCCATCATCCGGTGCCCTACATTAACACACCAACTTTTTCCTTCGGATTCTCTACGCTCTTCTTATTCCCCTCAGAAAGAACGTCGGCTATGGTCTAAAGCTTATCGCGAATCTACAAATTTTGGCCTCTGCAAATCTGCTAGTGCATGTCTCCACGTGCACAATAAGTCAGAGATAAGTCTGCTACTATCACCGCATGTAAGTCACGCGTGAGAAGTTAACATCTGTTCTCCCTTGGTACGTGTGGTGCATGCATCTCTTCATCTGGTGAGGCCATCAATTTCTTGCGAGTGTTTTTATTTTCTGTCAGTTGCTTGTTATTTTGCGAGTTAAAGCCACATCAGCATCCCAGTCACTGGGTAGTCAGCTTCCAGTCACCGTTTATTAGCAAGATTTTTTAGGGAAGGCGAGGGACGTTGATCTCCGGTTACTTTTGAAGATCGTTCATGTTTCGAGGAGGAAAATTTTGGACCGCGGAGGGAGTGATACAAATTAGGGTTTCTTAATTTATTATTAGATTAGGGTTTTAGGAGGATAACACTATACTATTTTCCATTGGGTTTTTAAGTGAGGTAGTGTGATCATTGAAAATTATTTCATTTTGGAATAAAGTCCATTAAACTAGGCCATGTTGGTGCTGGAAGAGTTTAATTTCGGCTATTCATTATAATAGGGTTTAGAATATTCAGTTCTGATTTGATTAGAACTAGATTTGGTAAGATTAGATAAGGCAATATTCATTCAAGACTTAACTTGATGAATTTGGCCATATCTCCTTTTTATTTTAGGTGTTTTAGTTAGTTTTAGTTTGAACTTCTTAAAGCTGTCATAAGTCATTCATGTTTCAAACAAGACTTACCAAATCCTATTTTCAAATTGATTTGTGTTGGCCAAACTATACCCTATAAATAGGAAGGTCATCCACGAATTCTAAACATATTTTACACATCATACATTCAAATTTTGAGTTTATACTCTTGCTTAAAACATTAGGTTAGTCCATTTAATATTAGTTCTTAGAACTGCTAGGATTCTTTGTATTAATTTTGGTGCAAGTAGTGTTTGAGTTAGGTGGAATTTGACCCTTGAATTAGTAAAGTTCATGAAGTTATGTTCCTAACTAGACTTCGTCTGTGTCTTCTTGATTTCAAGAGGGTGATTCGATCAACCTTCGTGAATAGTGCTTCTTAAAAATTTCGCAATCCAGAGTCTTCGCAAAGAGATTTATATCACCCCAGGACTTGTTTTGCAAGTATCCTGAAATTAGCTAGTACTGAGCATTGCACATATTCAAGGTATTATCGTGGTCCGGAAGGAGTCCCCCACATCACTTTGGGTTTTTTTCTACTGGGTTACCTCAAATGGGTCCTAAAAATGTTCCTTGTGCTCATGAATATTATACTGATTAAACTAATGATATTACTCTATATATCTTGGATCTAGACCAATTTATATAATTCTTAATGGCTCGGGGATATCTCCTAAGGTTGAGGAATGTGTGAGGGCTTTGCGTAGTCAAGTAAACACTTTTTTTCTAAAATTATTAATTTTTAATTTAAACCACCGAAGTAGGGGAGATACATAGGCTTCCCAAACCTTTGATAAAATTATCAACACTTTTTTACAGTACCAATCAGTACGCAAAAGGTAGAATTGAACCTCAAAACCTATTGCTAATCTATTTTTAACTAACTTCTATGAGCAATATTCTTGCTTTAAACAATGAACAAGGGATTGTCTAAGTAGTAGCCTCGTACACGATTCCTATCAGTGAAGACATCCACTCCTTGCGTCGATCTTATTGTAGGTCAGGTCTACAATAGACTACTTGGATCATATGTGATTCAATCAGGGACTCTTAAGTTCGGAAGCCCCATCCGTTCAGCTGTGACTATTTTTTGGATTGCTTCTCTGTGACTGAGATTGGGGATTGAGAATTCTGAGCTGAATATCTTCTCCAATTTGTGTGCCAAAGTGTTTGCCTCTATGTTTATGTGGTGAATGTTAATATTGTATCCTCTCATCATGTTCCAGCAAATTCTTATTTTTGTTAGGCTCTTCCATGGTGGTTGGCCGAGGTGGTCTCCATGACACTGCAGTGATTAATGTCCTAGGATTTTTAGGTACATTCCGATGTAGTCCATTTTTTACTAACTTCACAATCATACTCATAATATAATTTGATCAAGCTCAGGATGTGTAAGGATAGTGAACTAATTTGGGAGTAAATGTGATTTGTGGTATATACATTACCATCAAAGCAGTAGTTATTTTTTTATTTCCACGATATCCAACATGCTACTACTGAAGTGGTAAGTGTCACTCTTTACTTAGTTACAGACTCAGAGGAGTTAGACCAAACAGTGGTAGTCTATCAAATATACGGTCGCATGAAAAAGTACATTGAATCAATTAGCCAGGCCACAAATTTCCATGTCTGAGTAGCTACGGGGCATGCATTAAAAAGTGAGAGATTGTATCACTGTGATTGTAGTAGCAGCATTTAGAGACATTGATTATTTCTGATTTCAGTAAGATATCATCAAAAGGTAGCAGCTTGTTTAACAAATTGCAGATAAAGACTGAAAGTAATGGTTTCAATACCTTAGTTAGGCTTTCAGATTGATTTATCTTTCTCCTCAGCAATTGGTATGCTGATGAGGTTGAGAATTTACTTAAGTATGATGGTTTCCACTCCATTTCATATGTGCACTCCATGAAGTCCAACTCCTGTTTCATTTGCTCAACTGTGTGGGTTGGGAGGTTTTGCTGGATTGTGTCTATGTATCGTTCACGGGCTAGTGTGAATTCCTTCACTTGTGGAAGTGGGTAAGACACCTCCATTTGACCTAGCCATTGATTTATCAGTGGACCTGACCCCAGCCAGTTTGCTAACTAGAAGCTAGATAATCCTACTATGATTATAACCTGAGAGTTGTCCTCTGCAATCTGAGAGATGGTGCAAACCCTCTTCCTAGCTTCTGATTTCCTGTTTCAAAGAGAGATGGACTAAATATATTTTGCCCACAAGGTTGTACCTAATTGATCCTTCCACTATAGCTTAATGGAGAAGCTATATATAGTGGGTACATGTCTTTGAATCCAAAGCCATTTTCCTCTTTGGGGTAGCAAAGTGAGCTAGGCTCTCCAGTGTTTCCTCTTACCCTGTTCGGATTTACTCCAAAGGAAATCTGAGAAATTACCTGTTTTCTAAAATTGTTTGTGCTATTTCTTGGTGAAAACTATAAATGCGGCATAATTTTTCATTTTATCGTGTGTAATTTTAGTAGGTGTTTCACATTCAAAGGTTTAAGAGAGAACTAACATCTGTTATCGCACTCTATATGCTTCCCCACTACAATATTACTAGATGTATTTTAACTTCATGATTACTCCTTCTGTCCCAGATCTATTTGCATTCTACTTTTTTGACACTATTCTCTATCAAAATTTGACCACATATTTGAATAAATTTATGAAAAATAATATTATCGTATATGATATTGTTCAATTCGTCGTAAAAAATAGTTTCTAAATATCAACTTTTTATTTGGCGTTATTATACGTAGATAAAGATATTAACGGCCAAACATATTTTCTGATGGCAGTGTAAATCTAGCTGGAACGGAGGGAGATTTTAAGAGATATCCCTATCTATTAAGAGAGAAAAATTGTGAAAATTTCACAATGACTGTTGTGGAACAAACCTGTCATGGGCCTACAAATTAATGTAAATGTTGAACTAAGAGAAAATGTTCAAATTGGTACCCACTTTTAAGTGAAATTCACAGTTTGGTACCATATTTTTAAAATTGTGCTTAAAAAGTATCCACATTTTCATAAATGTTCCAAAAATGTACCTTTAACCTAAAAGTGGGTACCATTATGGCACAATTTTAATCCAAATTGGTACCCATTTTTCCTAAAAGGTACCCTTTTGAGATATAAATGAACAAGCGGGTACCTTTATAGGACAATTTCAAAATTTATGCATTAAACTGTGAATTTCGATTAAAAGCAGGTACTGTTTTGGAAAATCTCTCGTTGAATTAATGTAAATGTTGAATTTCCAAAGGATAAAGGAGAAATAGGAGTGATGATAAGGAACCGAGATGGAGAGATGGCTTTAGCTGCAACATGCCCGTTAATGCTTTAAATACTCGGAATGCTGAGATTAGTGCAACCTGCAAGATTCTTACATTTAGTAAAATAGCTGTTTTAGGAATTCATAACCCCCTTTCATGCCCTTGGACTCACTGTTATGGTATACCTGAAGTGACGGTAATTAAGAGAAACAAAATGAAATTACTTTTGATTATAGGGAGGTAAATTTTGCATCAGATTTGCTGCCCAAGGAAGGAATAAATCTTCTAAGACCAAGTTTATCAGCAACCCCAACTCATGGGCTGCTGATGTCATCACATTAAAATATTGAAGAAAAGAAAAAGGGCCACAATCCTCTCCCTTTGATAGCTGAAATGTGCTCCTTCCCATTTTACGGGACTTGGGTTTGTTTAAAGGGTGTGACATCTTATTTGTTGAGTTTAATTTTTATTTATTTAATAACTAGTTTTTATATTAATTTCAATTTTTGTATAATTAGTTTCAATTAGTTTTTTTTCAAATTTATATAGTTTGTTCTCAGCAAATATATTTTTGAAAAATTTCGTGTACAAGATTTTTGTAATTGATTCGAAAATGTTGCTTTAAAAATTAAATGATTTCATAGCTAAAAATTCTCTTATTTTTGCAAAATTAAGTAAATGGTTTCAAACTTATTTACTTTGTTGCAATGTTCAAAGAGAATGGAATCCCTATTTATTAAATTATACTCCCTCCATCCCAC
>JAUOBV010233990.1:0-11641 GCA_032360425.1 Rubia occidens
CAATCTAACCCTGAGAGTCATTGACTTCAATAATCAACACTAGAATTGGTCGGTTTTTTAAAAAAATGATGAATTTACCCCTGAATTAAAAACAAAGATATAAGAGTCTTTTCCATTTTTTAAAATTTGAGGATACAATTATCATTTCCTTAAAATTCAGCCAAATTCGATTTTGACTATTGGAGTCAATGACTTCCAGGGTTAGAGGCACATACATCATAAAGTTAGAGTTATTTTGGCACTTTCTCGTTTTGCAGAGTTATATTGACACTTTCAGCCTAAAAACAATGTTAGAAAATCATTTAACCCATAATAAAATTAGCCCAGGTGTTCCAGGTTTTCTCAAAATTCGCACAACCATTTATCTGCTACGGGTCGTGCTTGGGAATTTCTCCTCCGCGATCACGAAAATCTGGCAAGGTGGGTACGGTATTTAGGGTTCATCCGCGGTCAGAGCCTGGTAGCAGGCTGGCCGTGAGTGAGTTTATAATCCCTTACTGGTCATCGGGCTTTTGTTTTATCTTAATTGTTCACTGGTGTATATGATAGGTTTTCGAGTTTTCGTCTTCACTCGTGTATATTCTCGTAATTCTTGTAAATTCTTTGCTTTCTTCACTTTTTCGTAGGGGCTTGTGAGTATAGAATTGTACAAATTATGTTAATAATTACTAATCATACTATATAAAATACACAAAGTCTTGTTTTAAACCGAGTAACAATTGGACAAGTTTATGTTATAATTGTATGATTAAAAAGGGTGATTTGATATGTATTTTATTTATTTCAATAAGGTACTTATAATTATGAAAAATATTTTAAAAGAAATCTCAATATATAATATAATCCAACATTAAAATTTATTGATATAGTGTTTTTTTTTGTAGTCAAACGGTTAGTCGAAGACCTTGTCTTTATGAAATATAATCTATCAAGGAAAGACGGGTGTTTTGGAAATAAGATAATCAATTTTGATCCAAACAAGAGTTTTTCTTAGATGTACGGTGAGTTTGGTTTATTTCCATTACTTTACAAATATTTTAATATAGGTTAGACCATTTAAAAAAAAAATCAATCATACAATGATGGTGGAAAAAATGTCCAGCAGCGATTACAATGAGTGAAATTGACATTCAATCTAACTAGCCTCAAGCAATAACTTACTAATAGAATATTAAATGAATTAGAATCGGGTTAAGAAATGAATACCTTTTCTGATTGGTTTTGTATATATTCTTTTCCATATCTGATTCTGTCTTGTATACCCTTTGTACTCAGTATATATATGAATACACACAGCCACAATGATTTGTGGGTTTTACATTCTATCAACCTCCCCCCCGGATATTAACTCGCTTTTCACGAAAATCATGACCACTTGGCAGAGATGAACGTATCACACATCTATATCACGCATCAATATCACTACGCCAAACAGGGATCTTCATCAATACCACTTGATCCAAAACACATGTTATCCAAACTATAAACGCCTTGACAAACACAGATTGAGAACGAAACTCCTGATAGAGAAACAAAAATGAAATTATGAAAACACTATCTATAAAACCAGATCGGACAAAACACATCGACCTGAACAATTAGATTAAATGATCATCATGGACACATCAATCTAATCTATTACTAATATATGTAAAAAATCCATAAATATTCAATAACATAAAATTTTAAAGAAAATACTTTCAATAAACTACTGTTTTCCCACCCCTATGATGGGAAGATAGGGAATAGAAGATTGGAGAAGAAAACTTTAGATAAAGAAGGAAGAAGGGGCGGCGGCAATAGGGTTTGATGTGCCTAAGGATGGTTTTTTAGTAGTGGTGCTTGGTCATTCGAATGAATAAGTTCCGCAAATTTGAAATGACAGACATCATTATAGGTTTTGTTTTTGGTTATTTTATGATTTTTTTCCTTTAAACTAGTTACATCAATGTTCTGTTCTTTTAATAAATACTCGTATTCCTTTTTCATTCAAACACATACTTTCAACAACGTCTTGCAATATAAATAAGAAAAACACAAATTTGTGAACATAGAATAGAATGAAACCCCTTATAAGCATTATTTACAATAATCATCACAGAACATCTGAAAGATTCAAAAGTACAACAAAAACAAAACAGACACCCTCTCCCTCTGATTTTTTAAACCCTAATTCATCCATCTCCGGCGGCCTCCCCGCTACAATCTCACCCTCCCCAACACCACTACTCACCTTCTCCAACCTCTTAGAGATAGTTCCACGTGAAGGAAAGATTCGCAGAGTTTCCTCGGTGATTCTCTCGTTGGTGCCTGATGATTCCTGGTTACGTCACACTCACATTGGTGGTCACATCTGCATGGTTTGGCGACGTCTGCTAGTTTTGTTAAATTTCAAAGTATCTTGGATTTCCATCTTAAAATCGACTGGTACTAAGTGGAGGTGAACCAAAACCTTATATATTAGTCATGATCCTTGTAAGAAACCGATGTGGGATAAATTTTTCAACACGCCCTCTCACGTGCCAACGTGGGCACACTCCACGATGCATATTAGGCCAAATTAAAGGGATTTACACATCAGCCCATTAAACCTAACCTGGGCTCTGATACCATGTTAAATTTCAAAGTATTTTGGGCTTCCATCTTAAAACCATTTGGTACTAAATGTAGGTGACCCAAGACCTTATATATTAGTCATTATCCTTTTAAGAAACCTATGTGGGATATATCTTTCAACAGGTTTCCTAGTCAAGTCGCAGGTTTCCGGCGGATTCTACTGGTCTAGATCAGGGTAGACTGTTTCCGGACGAGTCAGGGTTGAGTATTTCCTTACTGGTCAAGATGATGGATTCCAGCATAGGTCGATGGGTTTTGGGTCAGTCGACAGATATACGACCCACGGCCTCGCCAGAGACTTTTCACGGTGGTATATAACCAAAATTTCATAGAAAATTCCTCTTTTTGGTGGCCACGACTTCAATGGGTAATGCTGATTTTTTAATGCACGACGGCGTCTTTTCCACATGTATTCCTTCGATAGAAGTGACGAATAGAGAAGGTGCAAAACTTTTCTTCTATCTGGTTGGCATAATTTTTTCCGGCGAGATAATTGATTATCAAAATATTTCTGGCGAGGTCACAATGAAATGAGAGGTGGGTTTTTTCCCCACAGTGAGAGGCTTTTAATTTTGTCTTTTTTAAATTTACCTTCATTTAGTTTCCTTTTATTCAGTTTTTATTTACTAATTGATTGAAAAGAGATTTTTTTTCTTCTGATGTATTAGATGTAACAATTTACGTCAATCTAGGGTTTTTTGGCGACTCTATATGTGAAATCCCTGTTTGACTTTGTATCCACTCTATTGTCCATGAAAGATTTAGGGAAAATCCAAGTCAAAACTGTTTAACCAAAGGACTTTTGGCGTTCCCGGTTTGAGGACTTCAGTGAGATCGATCACTCTATCAAACATGTCTTTAGACCGCTTAATCGGGTATCATACATGTTCAGATTATAGGCGGTTACGAAAATATATTTTGGTTACCCAAAAAAAACTGAATTTACCCTCATCAAAAAGAGTTTACGGGTTAAATAGAGAGTGAACAGATTTTTAGTAGGGGTGCTTTAAATGTCTCAATTTTAGGAAGTCTTTTTGCTAATGAGGAAAGTGTATACGAACCAAAATTCCGTGTAGTTGGCATATCTCTCGAGAAATGTCAAGACTGATGCTTCATACTGTGATCAGTTTGAGTTGAGGCACTGACTTTCTGCCGGTGGATATTGCCACAGAGGTTTTGGATTTGTAATTTTATTGTAGAGTTAAGTGCTAAAATGACCCTATATTTTGGATGAAAGTGCCAATCTAACCCTGACAACCTGAAATTGATCGGAATTTAGTAAATTAACCATTATACCCCTGATTAATTTTTTTAAAAAATAAATAAATGAAAAGGTCTATTTTGTCCTCCCCTCTTCATTTCTTCCTTATTTCTAGCCCAAACCCTAGGGATGAGTGGAGCGGCGGCGGATTAGATTGACTAAAAATTCTTCTTCGCACTCAACGATTCCTCTTCTTCCTCATTTGAAACCCACCGAACTTATTTCCTCTCCAATGCCTTCTGTAGCAGCTTCATCAGGGTGGTGAGTGTTCTCGAGCTCTCCAGATCCGCTCCAGCGTAGTGGTGTTAGGTGGTGGTTGATGACAGTGGTGGGGAGGTGGTGGTGGTTTGGAGGTGGTGTGGTGGCTAGGAGGTGGCTGGTGGAGGGAGCGGTGGCGCCGGGAACTGTAACGGTGACCGCGTAGATGCAGAGATGGATGAGACGCGTGAGGGCTTTGATTCATTGTCCCAAAATTGTGAACTGATATTCCAAGTCCCACTTATTTTTTCTAAGGCAATGTCCACATTTCACATCATTTTTCGCCATCCGAAGGCTTCTTCACTTTCATCTCCTGAGTAGGTTAGCTTGCCAAGTTTTTCTATTTGCTATTTTTATAGCTTGTAAATGTAATTGTACCGTGTTTGGTAGATTAGAAAAATGCTGGGTTTGAATTGGGATTGGGAGATTGGACTCACTCGTTTTATTGCTTTGGGGCGGCACCAGAGATGCGGGAATAGGTGGCGGTGGTACTTGGGTTTACAGGGAAGATGGTGGCGGTGGTGCTGGGCGAGCAGTGAGTAGTGGCAGAGCAAGTTTTAAAGATGAAGAACTCTAGGGTAGTATTGTCATTTAATTTTTAGATTTAACACCGGAGGTATTTTTTGTCTTTTTAGGTTTGGTCAATGTCGAAAAATACAAATTCAACGCCAAAATAGTGCGAAAAGGTTATATCGGCACATTTGGTGAAAAATATAGGGTTAAAATGCACTTTCAAATTTTACAGGATTAGATTAGCACTTTTGAAAATTAATACTCCCTCTGTCCTAGCCATATCTGCAGAGAGAGAAAGAGGAACAAAAAAATTCTATCCACTGAAATGTCCTTGCCCTTGCACCACCGGATACAGCCACCCGCAACCAACATCTCCAGATTCTCCGCCACCACCACTAACTAACAACAACCATAAATTTATTCGAATAAAACTCAATCTAAACAACAATAACATCACAACTATGGACAATTAATGGAAAACACCCCTGCACATCACCGCCCCCGACCTACAAAACCGATGGAAAATTCTGATCTCATTCCTATAGGCGACGTGGCCCCGCTTCCTCCCCCCAGCAAAAGAAGCACAAACGATGAAGACCCCAAGTTGAAGAAACCCAGATAGTGAAAACCCCAAACAATAAAGACCCCAAATTTTTTGATCTCATTCTAGACCTCCTTGTCGTTGCTGCCACCTATGATGAGGGTCTCAGATTTTGTTGATGCATATTAAGAAAATGGGTTGTTTTCTGCAGTAGAGTTTTGTGAACAATGAGAAAAATGGGTTGAGAGGAAGAGAAGATTGGGATGTGGTTGAGTTTTTGAGTTTGTTGGTAAATGGTTGCAGATGAGATGGGCTTATTGAAAAATGAGAAGATGAAGGAGTGGTTGGGAAATGGATTTCTTGGAAAATGACAAGAGGAAGGGAAGAGAGTTGTTGGCAGATGCAATTGCAAAGGCAGTAGCGTAAAATTAAAGACAAGGGCCAAATATGACATTTGTTTGTTAAATATTTTCTAAAATGGAAAGTGTACAGATTTAGTTGGGACAGCCTAAAAAGGAAAGTGTGCTGAAATGGTTGGAACAGAGGGAGTAGGGTTATTTTTGTATTTTGCCCTTTATAGTTTACTCCCTCCATGCCACTTTAAACTTCCTATTTTCCTTTTTGGACGTCTCACTATAAACTTTCTAATTCTAAACTTTCTACTTTTAACCATAAATATGTGGTCATAAATCTTCCTTTCATTTGATTTATGTATGCTCACTCTCATCACCCATTAAAAAGATATCAAATATATTTGTCTTAAAGTTTGTGCAAAAAACAATTAGAAAGTTTAAATTGGGACGGAGGAAGTAGTGTATCATGTGTAAATGATCTTTTAAGATCATGTCTATATGTAATCGCACTTTATACAAATTGAGTTTAATAGAATAGGGATGTGAATAAGAATGTGAAGCATATCAACTCTCGTGACAATTATAAATTGTTTTTTGAAAATAAAAAAGAACAAAGCAGACAGGCTTGATTAGAATGAAACGTCAAATACATTACGACTAACATGGAAACATAATCTCTATATAAAACCTTATGCATCAAACTCAAGTCTCTTCCTACAAAGATCTGCTCACATGGGAGATGATGATCTTCAGATCCAAATTTCCCAGGTCTGTCTGCATCTCCTGAATTTGTTCAACCAAGGTTGAGATACATTCTGAACAGGATGAAACCTCAATCGCTTCGAGGGTTGGAATTGTCTCGATACAAGATGGAATTTCTTCCAACTTGGAACAACTACTCAGCACCAACTTTTGAAGATTTGGAAATTGATCATCTGAAGCTGTCCATCTGACAATGTCCAACGAAGCCAATTTCAGGAACTTGAGATTACAGAAATCGTCTTCTTCCATGTCCCATGTCTCCCCTGAGAAGGCTCCATTGACTAGTTTCAGAACCTCGAGATTAGGAAGCTTCCCAAAAGTCGAAATCTTACTCCAAGGCAATCCGAAGAGAGACAATGTTAGCTTTTTAAGGTTAACGGGCAAACCAAACTCATACTCAATGTGTTTCTTGCCAACATCAAATGGTGATACATTAAGTGATTCCAGTCGACTCAGAAACTCCGGTACCATAATGTTGACACATTTCTCAGGATCAACATCATCATATTCAAAGACTTTGCATTTCAACTTACGAATGTTCGGAAACATTCTCACTTGACTTTCCAAGCTCTGCCAAGAAGAAATTATCGCGCCAGAAAAGTTCTGGAACTCGTATAAAGGAGAGTACTCATCCAGATTTTCATCAGGTAAGCTAAAACCAACAAACTGCGCAAAAGCTGTCCTAATGTAAAGATGCCTCAGTTTTCGCAGTTTCCAGAGAGTACTTGGCAATGAAACCTTCTTCCCCCGAGAATCCAAAATAAAGGTCACCAAGTTTATAAGGTTACCAAATGACGACGGGATAGCATCCATCTCACCTTGAATCGACAAATATCTCAACTGAACAAGAAGTTCCAATTGAGTAGGAAACACAGGTCCTAAATTAATTTGTCTAATATTTAACACCCTAAGAAGTTTGAAGCCGAGAAGAACGAATGATATATCAAGGGAAGAAAAACTTTCATACCATTCTGTCTGATCGAAGAAAAATAGGGAATGCACCCGAGGAGAAAACAACTTTGCCTCCTTAAAATGCTTTTGTGTAGAGTAAATGCATAACCTCCTGCACGGCTGATTAAAAGCTAGAAGCTCATCATATCCTCGTAGCAACATCAAAAAATTCTCTTCTTTGGCTTTCATCAAGCAAAAATCACGCAGCAAATCATGAACGCGGCATGCTTTGACACCACCGATGGATCTTTTTCTGAAAACCATAACTAAACTTCTGCCAATCAAATCCATCAAGTAGTCTGTTGCAACCTCTTCACAACTCTTCAACTCAGTTTTCCGGATGAATCCTTCACAAATCCACAACTCAAGCAACCGCTTGACTGAAAGCACCGTATCTTCAGGGAATGCCCCAAAGTAAATAAAGCATGGCTTCAAATAATCTGGCAACTGTTTGTAGCTCAATTCTAGTGTGTTCATGCATGACTCAGTAGAGGAAATGGTGGCTGAATTTAGGCTTTCGAGGACCCCATTCCACCCATCGGGCTCAATATTTGCTAGAAGTCCAGCCACAATGATAATCGTCAGAGGCAACCCTTTACATTTATCAGCAATTCTCCTTCCGAGTTCACACAGTGATGGAGAGCAGCCGTTCCCTTGGAATAGCTTCTTCTGCAACAGCTCCCAGCTCTCATCATTAGTAAGTTGACGTAGGAAATGAGGCTCTCCATCTAGCAAAGCACGAGGAACAACATCACGCAGTCGACTTGTTAAGATAATTCGACTTCCATTAGAATCATCGGGTAATGATCCTTCCAAAGAATGCCACGCGTCAATGTCCCACATATCATCCAAAACAATGACATATCTCCTCCCCTTCAAGCGCCGTCGGAGGTCTTCAGCCAAATCTTGTTCATCCATGCCAGAAAATGCTGCAACATTGGGAACAATATCATTCAAAAGCTCATGAAGAACTTTCTTTTTGTTGAATTCCTGAGAAAGAGTCGACCACGCAAGGACTTGAAAATGGTGTACAACTGAAGAATTATGGTAAACTTTTGTAGCAAGAGTCGTCTTCCCTAGTCCTGGCATACCAACAATAGAAACAATACGCCGTTGCTTTGATCCTCTGGTAAGCCGATCAATGACTGATGCTACCTCAACATCGAACCCTACAATCTCATTGTTTGTTGGGGCACTACTTTGGTATCGAACATGAGTAGATAGTGGACCAATAACTGTATTTACCAGTTCTTTCTTTCTCTTGCCAAGGAAAACCTTAGAGGAATCAGCCCTTAGGATCTTCATGTCATTTATGATGCAATCTAAGGAAGATGAAAAAGAATCCTGGGCATCACCGAGCACCAACTGATCAATGAGACACTCTACCATATAAGCAGCCTCCATAGTTCGATCCCAAAGAATTTGGAGTTCCTCTTGTTCATTTCGGAACCCCCCGATTTCTCCCAAAAAAGATCTTAAGAAGACCAGCTCTTCATGGATGGCCTGAAGTCGATTTTGAGCATCTGAATAAGCTTTTCCATTTGTAAGGTCCACCAGGTTTTCCAGAAGAAAATCGATGAATCCCAACTGATCAGTCTTGGGAAGGCTGAAGGATGATGTTTGCGGAAATTTCTCGCCAACTTCTGCCCTGAGAAGATCAATTCCCTTTAGCAAATCAGTAAGCGGAAGATCTGTACAAACCTCATTTTGATAAAGGGAAAAGATTATAATTCCAGCATCACATATCACAGCTCTAGTGAGATTCTTGTTTTTCCCAGTGAACTTGTTTGCTTGCTCATTCAGACTGGTTCTCAAGAACCTCAGTCCCTCATAGAGCATTTGCATTTGATCCTTCAAGGAAGCTACAGAACAAGCATCAAGTTTCAGAATCTCCCAAAGATTGAATAGCAGAAAATCGATGAAATTCTTCATTATGAGTACACAACTATCGTCAAAATCCATATCTGGACCCTGTAACTGTCTTTTCAGCTTTAAGCTAGTAAGGGCTTGGGTATAAATCTCACAAACTCGACGATCAACCGGTTTGATCCTCTGCATCAGCACCGAGATCTCCTCTGGCATTCCTTCCCACCACTTCTCACCAAAAACCATATTATACATATAAGACATGGTCAGAGTGTGATGTGCTGTTAGATGAGCAGTACCTACAGCAACAGCTTGAATGTGAGACAGCAAATCCTGAAAAAGCTGGTGATCTACACCTTGCATTGTGGCGAAGGGGATGAAACTTCTCAACAGCTTTATCTTTTCTCCCAAATCTTCAATTAGACTTATCACGTAATCATTGTGAATAGGCATAATGAGAAACTCCACCAGATTTTCCAGAACAGAATCAATGATTTCCATAACCATAGTTGGAGAAGTGGACTGTTGCGAAAAATCTGACATAACCACATACCACTCATCGATTTCCTTATGAAAATATTCGACATCATTTTGAAAACTATCAATCTCATCCATAACATCCATACGAAATCCATCTTCCGAACGAACGCAATAAGTATGAATCTTCAGAGAATTTCGGCTCACAGCATCTTCGATCCTTGCCAGGAATGACCCCAGACTCCGATCCTCACTAGCATCATTGTCTTTGGCTCCCAAATGCACATCATTTCCCAACTTTTGGGAGCACAGGAGAAATGTTTTGAGATTCCTTAGCCTGTGCCTCAGAACCACAAATCTAGACTGCATCAGATCATCTGGACACCGGTTCTGCAGCGTAGCTAGATCATCCAAGGCGGAATAAACAGAAGTGATGATGGAGTAAGCCATGTTGAGCTCTCAGAAACCAGATCAATAAATGGATGATGATTCAGCAAGCAAACTAGAAACTCCACTGCATTCCAATGATGTACGGAAACTAGTACAAAAAGAAGAAACACAAAAACCATATTAGTCACAGTAACCAGTTAATTAAAGGGAGTCCAGAATACAGTACTCCAAATTCCAAAGCATAATACTCCTTCTGTACCTATATAATTAAGCTTCACTGGCAGTATTCATTTGGCCAAAATTGATTAATTTGAAGTAAAATATCACCACTGCGTAGGCATGAATATTATATCAACTTTTTATAAATTTTTACTTCATCTCAAAAGTAGATCAAATAATCAAAGTGAAAGAAGCCATTGAGATCATACCGAAAAGGGATCCAAGGCCGAAGAGCATTCAGGTGGTCAGCATCTGGAACAGTAAGGAACTCAAGAACAAATGGGTAGATGATGAGATTACATGTGGAATGGAAATATCAAAAGCAGTAGTTGAAGGCTCAAGTGTATTAAATTTCAGGGGGGCCGTTGTTTATATGAAATGTCCATGTTTCGTGAATTCTCTGCCACTAATTTCCGCAGAAGTCGTTAAATGACTTATCAAGTCTCAGGTTTTTCTGTACGGATATGTGACCCATCAAATAAATGTGGAGTTTCTTGATTGTTCCAAAAGAGTGCACGTAAATTAATCGACAGCCTCAATATAATGCACCAAGAAACTGCCAAAATTAACTTCTTTTTTTATTACTCTCTCCGTATTAGGGCAATCAAGGGAGTGCAAATTTCTCTACAAATTTGATACTGGTAAAAAAATTTCCCATGCTTTTAAAAGGCCCGGATCTAACTCTCCTCTTAAACTAGGGTTCCGCTGCTCCTCCTCCCCTCCATCGCCTCGAACTCAACTCCCTCTGTCGCCACCTCATTCTCAACTCCATCAGCCACGCCTCCTCCTCAACTCACTCCGCCTCCTCCTCCTCAAACCCTCAGTCGAGCCTCTTCTCCGTCTTCCAGCCGCGCCTCTCCGACTTCTCTCTGACTCCCCCTGCCTCCGCCAACGCCTCATCTTCGCCCCTCCCTCCGCCGTGTTGCCTATCCTCTTCCACCTCTCCTCTCCTCCACGTCGCTTCCCTCCACCGCCTTCTTCTATCTTTGGTCGCAGATGAGTTAAGTTAGGGGGATTTGGATCTTCTGTTACACTTTTGTATACCACTATGTGTTACACCAATGTGATTCTGCCATATGTCCCTCCTAAATTAACTACTGTTAGTTTAATAAATTTTATCTTGGTGTAATTTTACTAATAGGGACACATGGCAAAATCTTGTAGGGGGTGAGCAGAAAGGGGGGAGCTAGGGTTCCAACAAGGGGATGAGGTAGTGTAGATTGGGATGTGGGGGTGGAGGTCACAGATGGAGTGGTGGCGAAAGGAGGGGCGGTGGCAGAGAGAGGGGCGGAGCAAAATGGCAGAGGAGAGAAAGAGGGTTTGTGGCGGAGGAGCAAAATGAGAGGGGAGAGGATAGAGATTGTGGGAATGGGTGGGGATGTAAAATTTTAAATCTCTAAGGGTAAGCACGTTATTTGAAATGTTAAATTTTAC
>JAUOBV010234098.1:0-11641 GCA_032360425.1 Rubia occidens
ATTTGTATGCCCCGGGAAACAATTGGGCTTCTTAATGAAAATTTGATACCTTTTGACACCGTTTCAAATGAAATTCTATTAGCTCTTAAGCGATCAAACATTTTCTCTTAAACGATCGAACATTCGCTCTTAAGATTTCAAACATTTGCTCTTAAGCGATCAAACATTCGTTCTTAAGCAATCCAACATTCGCTCTTAAGCGATCGAGACATTCGCTCTTAAGCGATCGAGATATTCGCCCTAAAGCAATAAAATTATTCGCTCTTAAGGAATCAAGACATTTGCTCTTAAGCGATCAAGCATTTTTAAATTACCAAACCAACTACTTTTTAATCTTTCACGGTGAATAAAAAATAATAATAATCATACGATGAGAGTTTTATAGAACATAAACTCGATGAGTTGTTATTTTCTCTTAGATCTACGACAAGCAGTTGATGAACTATAATTTAAAAAATTTAACTAGACCACTCCACATTTTTAGGCATCAATCCAGTCGCAGCCGTAAATAAACGACCGATCTCACCCTCTGAAGCCTTGGGGATGTAATGGGCACGTCGCTTTCGCCGGGGTATTAAATCTTACGAAGGTGATAAAGTCTCCTCATCATCATAAATATATGTTGGCCGATCACCATTATTTCCATAAATTATAGTGGGAATATTTATGATGTCATCATCGACACGAGCCGATGTTAGGGTCTCTCTCATAGGCTCAGCTTGAGTAGTTTTATTCGAAGGCTTAGCTATAAAAAGACTACCACCAGGATGAGATTCACCCAAATTACTCTTAGGTTAAGGCTTATTTCTGGGCTGAGTTTCCCCCTTCAAAGATCTCATGGAACGTTTTCACTTTGGGAGAATCACTTGTAAACAATTTTTCAACGAGTTCCCCTTCGAGGTACTAGCTTGGGACCGGAGATGCTCTAGCCACTCATGAATGGTGTCATACACGGCATAGAAAGTAGGCTCTTGATCTAAACCCTTATTCAGGATATCTTGTTCAATATCATAAAAAAACTTGGGTATATATTCGATGAGACTCATATCGATAACACCATGAGATAACCCATATGCTCGAAGACTATCAGAGAAGTCTTCGATGGTAGTAGTTTGTTCTGACACCTGACACAGAAACCGATATTTCTGGACCACAAGCTCCTGATAGAGTTAGGCATCACTATCAATGACCTCATGTAAGCGAAGAGACTTTTCGCTAAGGTGCTTGTTACATTTCACTGTCTCATTGATCTGGGATTCGAGCCTTCTAATCTCATCTTGATAGCATGTAATATCCCTCCTTAGACTTAAAGTATGATATAACCTAGTATCGGTGAGGAAACTATGTAAGCTGGAATATTCGCTCATTCTCTCCCGTAAGGCATTTTGATTATCCATCTCAGTACCACTGCAGGATTCATCCACTACAGCAAGGGCAATAGCGGTTCGACCAGTCCTTGGATCCCTTTGTGCCTTGCTAAGAAGATCTTTAATCGAAGGATGGCTACCCTCATTCCATGAGGATAGATCTTTATTTTCATTGGATAAATCATTGGTTAATCGGGTTAGTTCGGTAAGGGTTTTCAAAAACTCTACCCTAACCCTAGATAACTCTTGAGTGGATCTCTCCAGCTCATCTCTCAGAAGAAAATTCTACAGAGAATAAAAGACACGAGTCAAATACTTAAATTTAAAAAGAGATCTGTAAAAATATCTGATATATATTAGAATCTAGGATGTGATTGTTCATAGGCATTACAAAGTAGGAACAAGGAAAAAATCATAAATCTCTGTCCTCATTCCCTAAGCTAGGACTGGTTCCCTCACGAGGAAAGTCAGTCTCGACATCTCTATCTGCCTGGGCATTGTCGGTCTGGTCATGTTTCTCCTTAGAAGAGCCAGCCTGGGCACCCCCTTAGCCTTCGAAGACACAGCTGAAACGTTAATCTTCTGAAGATCATCATCCGTATAAAACTTCTTTGCCCTCTTGTTTAAGAAGCTCAAATTTGAAGCCAGCGTGGCCGGTAACTTTGGCCCACTTTGAATGGATATTTTCCTTATCGTCTTTGATGATGTACTCTTAAAGAGCCTTTTCTTGTTCAGTAGAAAGGTGCTCAGATACCCAACCGATGACTTCTGAGCATCCCCATTGCTTCGATATATACAGGAGAACTATGAAGAAATCATACATGTCCCGAGAACCCATTAGCTCATCGGTGTAGTATTCCAATAGCGCATGCTAAGCTTCAGCAGAGTATTTTTTAGAGAGAAGTATTTCCATGTCCTTCGTCCTCTTCATATTCTCTTGCAGGTATTCAATATCCTTCCGTGCCTTTAACCTCTCATCTCGATAGCAGCTTCAACTACGGCGTCGATAGGGCCTTGCAGAAGAGGAAGGAACTAGCTAGCAGTTGACTGCAGGGCTGATTGAATAGCCCCCACCACCTAAGCAAATAAAAAAAGAAGGAATTAGCTTAGAGTGAGAAATATTAAACTAAAGAGAAAGGACGATAGTGTACTGAGGGATCTCCACTAAGCTCCCCAAGAAATCCCAAAGGTAGATTATCCTTGTCAGCCGGATCATGAGAGGAAGTGAGGTTAGGACCCTCGGAAACATCGACGGTATCGGTTCTCGGCCTCTTCGAAAGGCTCTCACCTACAGGGAGCCTCTGATGAGGTGGAGTAGAGGAAGGTTTTCCCGTATTTTCCCTGGGATGAGGAGCCATGTCCTGCTCGAGCTCATTCACAAAGTCATCCGCGCCGCCCACTATATAAAGAAAACAGAAGTTACATTTTGATAAAGAAGAGGAATTTAAGCTTGAGAGTATTATCTCAAAGACCTTCAGAAGAATCTGAAGAGATCGCCTCTTTGATAGGCGCATCCTCAGAAGTGATCGAAGGATGAGAAAGCTTAGGGTGCAATGACCGGTCGTTACCCCCTTTCCTCTTATCATTTGGGACGAAGGCTTACTTGCATTAGTTTCAATAGAGTCTCGATGGTTTGCAGAAGCGTATATATCCATCATGTTACGCAAATACCCCCAGATTAGTTAATCCATAGTTTACTTCTCTTTAATTGCATACTAGTAGTTGCTAGTTCACAACCCCCCTCCATTTGTTTAGTACTAGCTAATCCTGATACACAATTGGGTTGAAACCCGATTTTGGGTTGTGTCCGGCTAATCCTTAAAAACTAGTATCTCTGTAGAAGACCTTTGACTTGCCAGTAGCTACTTTATTGTAGTTAGCAGTGAGTACGGGAGCAACAATATAAATTTCTATTTTTGATCGAAGTGCCCGCAGGTGCAGGTCAGAGAACCATAATTGTCAAGAATGATACTGGATATCATCTGGATATAACCATATTTGTCGAGAATGATACTCGAAGTAACTGTCTTTAATAGGATCAACAATAGTTTCTGAACTCGAAAACTATTTCTACCTTCCAAAAAAATTGCTGCAAAAAACCAATTGATTCCTGGTAGCGAGAAAAATCTAGAACGCGTTCGACCCAGCAATAGAACGGAAAATAAAGGAGTCCAGTAACATCAAATACAAAAATACAAAAAAAATTATAGCAATGGCAACGGGGAATCGATCGTCGGTGGGATCAACGGCGGGAGAATCGAGCTTAATGGAATCCAGGTGTTGGAGTGGCATGGTGGCGGAGAACCGGATAGGTGTGGAGCTCGACTCGGAGGAGGTGGTGGAGGATGCTTGATCAGGCGCGGTGGTGGAGGCATTGGAGTGGGAGAGAGAATAGAGGCGGCAGGATTGGAGATGAGAGAGAAGAGAATGAAAGGAAAGGGCTGGAGAGGAGAGAAGAGATGGAGGTGTTTGCTAGGGAGTAGAGAAAAGAGAAGGATCGGCTGAAAACCATGAGGGAAAAAAAGAAGGGGAAAAAACTAAGTGGGCTTGGGCCAAGCCCATTTAAGGATGTTCTAAATTTAGAACACCGCCTTTAAATTAAATAGGTGACTTAAGATAGCATTTCCGTACTTGGAAATGCTTCTGAACCTTAATTAAAAGAGGTTCCAAATACGGAACCACCTTTAATAGATCGCCATTAAAGGTGAAACCGCCTTTAATTAATTTTAAACTGCCTTTAAATTTTTTAAAAATGACCTAAGAGACAGTTCCAAACTCGGAAATCATTTCTAAACTCAACTAAATGCGGTTCCAATGGAACCGCATTCTAACGGTGCCTTAAATCAGGTATTCTCTACTAGTGATACTAAACGTCAGATAAATGGAATTGATTATCAGTGTAATACTTCGATCAGTCTATCCTATTTTTATTCTATTAAATATCATTGATCTATCCCTAATCATCAACTAAAAGGACAATAAAGCTCATGGATTTTATTTTCAGTTTCAAGCAAGATCACTGATTATACAGTTTGATGAACATCATTTCAACAACATCAACTATCATTTCGTTCATCAATTAAACATAATACAGGTCATAGCTATGAACATCAATTAAAAATAGTAAACAAATCATTGAAAATTTCATCAGTTCAACAGAATTCAGTTCCTAGCTACAACGATCAGTCGATCACACATTTCGACATTGATTTAGGTATTTAACTTTTATTTGCACGATTTTGTTTTTTTCCTGCTCATTTTTAGCAATTCATGCTCGGATACTTATTGGTCTTCAATACTGTAGATATGAGCTTCATAAAATCCATCGGAGTTAATCTCTGTGCAGAGAGCATGCTATTAACAGTAAGAATCAATGGTTTTAACATGATTTTTCATGGTGAAATTCTGTTCATATCAGGTCTGAATTCCCCCCCCCCCCAAATTTGAGAAGAAATGGATGATTTACCTTGTTGATTCTTCATCGATTGAGCTCGAATCGGTTTGAATTGACATAATTGCAGTAATGTAATGAAATTGATTCATTAATTGACGCGGAATTAAGGATTCATAGGAGTTTGAATTTGAGTAAAATTGGGGCTAATGATTCTGAGTAGCCTCTCTTTTGTTTATTTGCATAAAGGTCCTAGTAGTTTTTGTAGAGTTTCTAAAAGAAGCACCGGAAAAAAAGATATTTTCATGTTTGCCCGGAATTTACGGAAAAAACATTTGTCGGGCCCACCGTCTAACAATTAGTCAGTCGGTCTAACATGATGGTTTCTCAAAAATATAAATGTTAAATTATGTTTTACAAAATTGAACTAGGACATTAAAAACAAGATCCGTTAACTTTTTTTTAAAAAAAAATCTTAAAAGCACACCTTTTGTCAAAAATTAATAAAAATGTTTTCAAATAAAAACAAATGTGAAATTTTTTTACGGCACCTAAATAAGACAATAAACCTATAATATATCGCCTTAAATATATGATCTAGATTTATTTCAGTTAAAATTAAAATTTTAGATAAAAATAAATAATAAAGTATATTTTCAAACACCGAACCAAAACATTAAAAAGAGAATGGGTCTCCTGTCAGGCGACCTGTCCATAAACTTATGGACATCGCACTTATTTTTTATCTTATACACTGCATTTGTTAAATTACATACTAAATTTTAAAATTAATATTTTACATTTTTTCACATTCAAATACACATTATTACTTGCTTTAATTTTTAAAATACAATATTTAATTTTTTAAAAAAATTACTAGATTTAATGTAAAAAATACATACCATAAATTTAAGGAAAGATCGCCTTTCATGAGACTTTCTTTTAAAAATATGATCCACTAAGTTAATAATATTAACCCCAAATCATTATCAACATAGTTCGTCTCTTGAAAAACGGTCTCTACATAAGTTATAGAAAGATCAAGGTTTAAAATGCAAATTAAAAAAAATCAAGATAAAATTTTCAAGTTGCATTAATCAAATCATAAACTTATAACTATTGCACGTTGCATAATAACTTTTATTATTGCAAGTTAAACATTTTATCTTTCTATGATTCTAATTCAACCCCACTTTTCCATAAGCATATGAAAAGATGATTTTTCCCAAAACTTTGCCTTATCAAAATATAAGATTCCTAAACAAATGGGAAAAAAGAAGGAAAAAAAAGTTGGAGAACAATTAGCAAAGCAACAATCTGGAGAATAATTAGCAACGTAGAAGTCCTTGTAAACTTTCTTTTATTTCTTTTATGTTAGATTGGATGGTTGAGATTTGGTGTTAAAATAGGTGTACAAATAAGGGTGTTAATTGAACTCTTCCCATATATATATATATGTATATACCTATATATATGTATGTATATACCTATATATAGAGAAGAGAACTGGGATTATGTGAGAACAATGTGAGAATAGATCTGGCCCATTAAATCATCTAATCATATGACTCCAACTTACTGAAATTACAAATAAGTATCTTTTATTAGTTTCCCCGGCTCTTTCGTTTTCCACTCTTTCTTCTCTCTAATATTCACCCGCTGGGTAACCTCGTATTTTTGTGTAGTTCGGGCTCGTGTGGTCCTATGGAAATTTGAGTCATTTTCTTTTCCAATTTCTTGTATTATAACAAGCAATTTAGTCTTAATCAGAAGTGAATCACTACATTCATGTGCTATTCTAAATTAACACTCATCATAGACTTGAAGTATTGTTTGATGATGAAATCTTGTAACAGTCGTTGCAACGTCGCTTCATCGGTCTCGCTCTAGAAATCTGCTCTCGCTTCTCTCTACTTCTGACACAAAAAATGGTCTTACTCTGTCCTTCCCAACAAACTCCGATGACCTAAAACCCATCTTCTCCTTCTGGCCGAGATCTGAAACTGCCGCCATGGCGGCTAGCGCCACAAAAACCTTCTCGCAAGCTCTCCAATCACGACAATCACCCATCTCCAACACTCTGCCCTCTACCGAAAACCTAACACCGACAATAAACTTCAAGGGTGAGCCATCCGTTCTATTCACGCCGGTCCAAATTGCTGAGCTTTCCTCGCACTACAACAATGCCCTGATTGGGAACTTCCCCAAGGGTCGTCCTGCCATGGAAAAAATCGAATATGATTTCAAAACAATCAGATTTGCAGGTTGCTACCAACTCGGAGTTATTGACTTTCGCAATATCCTCATCATGTTCAAAAAAAAGAAGAGGATTTCCAGCGTTGCTGGATGAAAGGAGTCTGGTCCTTCAAAAGCATCAACATGAGAGTTCTCTGATGGACCGCAGACTTCAGACCAAACACGGAAAGCTCGATTGTCCCGGCTTGGATTACAATCAGGAACGCCCCTCTGTACTATTATAATATCCCGGCAATTGGGAACCAAATCGGCAAGTATATTAAGATGGATGTAGCTACTGAAAGGCTGACCAGACCTTCTGCGTTGAAGTTATGTGTGGAGGTGGATCTTCAATCACAGCTCCCACCCTTCATAAGGTTAGGATCTCTCGCTGAAAATGAGAAGTTTAACATAGAATATGATAATCTCCCCCTATATTGCTCCCACTGTAGGAAGATAGGCCATGATATTGCCAAATGCAGGATTCTTAACCCGGACCTTATCCCCAAAACTAAGCCAAGACCAATCGCCAAAACTGTTAGCAACCCTAACAAATTTCCTCAAAATAACTCTGGCATAAATACTTCACAAAAACAAAGGGAGGTGGAATATCAGTTCAAGCCTAAGGTCTCTGCTGTTTTGGAACTGAACCCTTCTAAAAGAGAACGTAACTTGCCTCAGAATGATAGCATACCGATCCTTGATAATACAGTCCCTGCCAAAGAAAATTCCCATGTTGTTCCTAATCGGATACCGAATGAAGCAAAAACCAAAACTAACCAACACATAGCCAACTCAGAGTTGAACAAATCCAGAGGGTGCATAGATGATACATTTCCTAAAATGAGATACGAATCAATCACTCCGGAATCTAAGAAATCAAAGCACCCTGATGAGCTTACTGAACGACTTACTATGAGAATCTCACAGTCTAGAATATCTTCCACACTGAAAGAGCATTCTAAAGATGGCTAGGTATTACCTTTCAACTCTTATTTGGATAATGATCAAATTTCACCTTCCCTTCCCTCTAGTCCTCATAACAGGAACAAATTCACTATTCTCGGACAAACTGTGGATCCGGAAGCAAAGGATGGGGCTGAATCAAGTACTCAAGTGCATTGGGTGGAGGAGGTAAGTGTCCAAACGCCCCTAACTATCAATATAGACCACTCCAAAACAAGAAAAATGACACTTTTTAACAAACTAAACAAGATGAACATGCGTTCTACTTCAAAAAGCAAAAATTCAAATTCCCCATGATTGTTTCAACCATTAATATTAAATCTCTGATCTGGAACCTTAGAGGACTAGATACCTCCTTGGTTAGGTTAAAAAAGCTTATTAGGATACATAGAATTGAACTCATGTGCGTCCTTGAACCGAAGCATAAATATGAACAGATTGAGTTCTACAGGATAAAACTCAATTTCCAACATGCATTTAGTTCGCAAACTAATAATACCTGGCTCTTCTGAAATAATACTGTCCAAATTCAGATAAAAACCTTGCACCCACAATTTGTTGCTACTAGAATCAGCATACCTTCCATTGATAATGACATGGAAGTTGTATTTGTTCATGCAGCCACTAATAGAATGGATAGGAAATCTCTATGGAAAGATTTGACTGCGATGAATGTTTTAAACATACTGCTAATAGGAGATTTCAATGCCCTAACTACTGTCAAGGAGTATAAAGGGCCTAGTAAACCGAGTCTTAGGAGTATTAGAGATTTTCTGGGATTCATAAGACAAAATCATTTAGAACACCTTTTCACAGTAGGTAACAATTTTACTTGGTCGAATAATAGGGTCATACCCACGTTTGAAAGAATAGACAGGGGTCTAGCTGATAGTGAATGGTTCCAAAAATTCCCAAACAGCTCTATCCACACCTTAAACAAACTTACTTCTGACCATTGCCCACTTCTCCTTACCATTGGTAGTTCAATACCATCTCATCCTAAACCTTTTAGGTTCCTCGATGTCTGGACTACTAGACCAGACCTATTGCAAGTCATTAAACTTAGTTGGAACCAGCCCTTACAGGAAACAAGAATGACCAAACTTATCATTAAGCTCAAGAGACTGAAGTTTGAACTTAATAAATGGAATAAGATGAATTTTGGAGATATTAATGAGAACATTAGGAAAGCTGAGGAATCGGTAAGAATGCAAGAATCAACCTACGAATTAAGCAACTCAGCATTAGACCGTGCTGATCTTAACTACAAGAAAGCACTTCTTTTGAAATCTCTAAATGAGGAAAACTTATTTTGGAAGCAAAAGGCAAAACTTAGATGGTTAAAAGAGGGTGATGAAAATACAAAATTTTATCATGTTGCGGTTAAGGAAAGAAGGCATAAGCAAAACATAACAAAAATTAAAGCGGTGACGGGTCAGTGGATTGATAAATCCCTGGAAATTGAAGACGAAGTCATCCAATTTTATAAGGAATTGCTTAGGGAAGAGGAAAACCAGGACTCAGACTTATTCCTTGAACATTTTCTAGCACAAATACCTCAATTGATAACACCTGAGGGCAATAATCTCATTCTAGGGAAACCTTCAATTGAGGAATTGAGAGATATTATCAAATCACTGAACCAAAATGGATCCCCAGGTCCAGATGGATATACTGCCACTTTCTTCACACACTCTTGGGACATAATTGCTATGGACCTTTTAGAAGCTACAATGGATTTTATGACTGGGGCCACAATCCCAGCTGGAATTTCCAACACCTGGATTTGTCTCATTCCAAAAAAAGACACACCTGTTACATTCGCTGACTTCAGACCAATATCTTTGTCTAATTTTATAAACAAGGTGTTCTCAAAACTTCTAGTTGCAAGACTTTCTGAACTCATGCCTAGGCTTATCTCACCCCAGCAAACTGCTTTTATTAAAGGAAAAGAGATTGCAGATAATGTGATACACCTAAAGGAAATGGTCAGGTTTTTAATTGACAAAAATGCATCACCTAACTGCATACTGAAACTAGACTTGGCTAAAGCTTTTGATAGAGTTAGATGGTCATTCCTATCTGCCGTACTTAGGAAATTTGGTTTTTCATGATCAATTTATTAGCATTGTTATATCCAATCTGGAATCGGCATGGTTTTCGGTACTGATCAACGGAAGATCAGCTGGTTTCTTCTAGGCCTCAAGAGGTATAAAACAGGGGGATCCCCTTTCTCCAATTCTATTTAATATCTTCACTGAAGCATTTTCAAGAAGCCTGCTTTTCTGTTTCCAAACGGGGAAATTAAGATATTTTGACCTACCTGTACATGCAATCCCTATTTCTCACCTCAGTTGTGCAGATGACACAGTGCTTTTTTTTTTTAAAAGCAACAAGAGCGACTCTGGTAAGACTAAAGGCATTCTTGGTAGTCTTTGAAAACACTTCAGGACAGAAAATAAATTTTAGCAAGAGTAATTTTTTTCCTGAGTAAACATGCTAGTATGGAAAAACTGCATTTGGTAAGGAAAATACTGCAAACGACTCCAGGAAAACTACCTTTCACATACCTTGGATGCCCAATCTATACCGGTAGGACAAAAGCAATACACTTTCAGCCATTGCTAGAAACATATGATAGGAGACTTTTAGATTGGAATGGAAAATGGTTAAGTATGGCTGATAGGCTAGCTTTGATCAAAGCAGTAATGTTTTCCATCCCACAACATCTTTGGGCAGTCATGGAACCGCCCAAAATAGTCATTAGGCAGTTTAAAGGAAAAATCACAAAACTCTTCTGGGGAGAATCTGAACATGGTAATAAAAAGGTGTGGATTAGTTTAGATAAAATGTGTTATCCACTAAATCAGAATGGGCTTGGTCTAAGGAGATTCAGGGATATTATAGACACTTTTCCATCAAACTTTGGTGGAAATTTCAGCTAGGAATCACTCCTTGGGCTCAATTTCTATGGTCTCTACCCAGGACTTCAAGGAACTCCCAAAACTGGAAAAGAATAACAAGAATAGATCCCTTAGCTCAATCACACTCGAGGGTTATTCATGGTAATGGGCTTGCCAATTTTTTAACATCAAATTGGACTGGTCGGGGACCACTTGCTGATTTAGTGGACGGGGATGTTGTTCCCTCACAGATCACTATTGCCAACTTCATTGACAATAAGAATCTTTATATGCCTCAACTGTCAAATCTCCCCACTGATATTATTATTTTCTTACAGGAAGCGAAAATTAACCATCATAGAGATGATCGCCTCATTTGGAAACCTTCAATCACCGGGGAATTCTCTTTCAAAACTGCTCACAAAGTGATCTCCCAAAAGAGAAGGAATTTAAGTGCACTAAAACAGGTATGGCATAATAAATTACCTAAAAAAGTGTCAGTTTTCATGTGGAGATTGGTTAATGTTGTATTTCCCTTTGATGACATACTTGTTTTTTCTAACATACAACTAGCATCTAAATGCCCCTTATGTTTTAACTCCGGCTCTCTTTCTCATTTTGTCAACTTTTGCACACTTGATGTTGATACGTGGAGTTGGATGGATAGCTACTTAGGTATTAGAACCCCAAATTTTGAGTCAGTTTTGAAAGGCTTACCTTCTACTGGACGCTCAAAGGGCAAACTAAAATCAGTACAACCTTATTTTCTATCATACCAT
>JAUOBV010234208.1:0-11636 GCA_032360425.1 Rubia occidens
TCATTCTTCAAAATCACTCCACAATGCGATGATGTCTCACCGCCTACCAAACAAAAACTCATTTCCAAAAAAAGTGTATGTTGAGTTATATTCGTGTAATGAGATCCAATTGGATAGTACGCGAAGCAAATACAGTGACCCATTTCCACTGGTTCTCTTTTGTCGGGAAGTTTGGGGATTTTTTGTGTTTCTACAATTACTTTCGTGGGTGTTGACCACATTTGTTTCAAATGAGCGTCCTTCTCCGAATCGACGTAAACTAGACACCGAGGCCATAGGAGGAACATTTCTTGGATGAGTTCTATATTATTGTAATCCCCATAAGCAATTGTCAAATTCAAATTGTGTATGAATGGTTTCTCCACCGAAACCCTTTTAATTCAATCCCTGACCGTTTTGGAGTGATGATGTTTCATCGATTCATAATTAATACAATCGGCAGAATGGAGTGGTGTAGCCTTTTCACCAACCTCTATGAAAAGTTTGCACAGTTGATTTCCCTACACAAAATATATATTTCATACTTAATAACATACCAAATATGAACCCTATTTTATATAAGAAGGGCGAACCCTTTTCTTAGTGGCTAAGATGGCCTTATTTAAGGTTTCTTCAAAAATTGTTACCTTCGGTACCCCATTCTTGTTCACTTCAATGTCCCTATGAGTGTGGTGAGACCCTCTCGAATGAGGCTCCCAATTTCTAGTTAGATCATCCGGATTTTTGGGTATAGAAAGATCTGTGTGCTTGATTAACTTATAATCAAAATTTCTTGTTCCTCTAATTGCTTGTCTCTTATGAGGGTCTCATTTTTCAATACATTGATTATTGATGGCTCAACTCTAATGTAAGAATGCACAATCCCAAAATCCTCTCTTTGTGTCAAGAATGCACCCACCTCTCTTTCCCATCCAGGGAGTTTAACTTTACCCATTGCCTCGAACAATATTTTGTGATCACTAGATGGTATGAATTGACCTTAAACTTGATCTTTTTGTAATCACACCTTAAAACTACAAAGCATGCGAGAACAAAAAATATTAGACTAAGCATTGGAAATATTTGCGTAACATGACCGGTAGAAGACGTTAATCCTAGATTCTATCAAAGACAAGACTCATACACTTATCCCAATGTTTATGTCACGTAGAGTGGTTGATATTCAACCCTTCCCAATGTCTATCACACAAAGGTACCCACGTCTATTCCATCAACACCTCTTCCATAATTAGGAAAGTGCGTCAAGCGGTCACATTGTTAGGTGATCATTTTCCCCCTAAAGAATTGCATCTCAGGCCTTCACTATGAATGCTTCTCTCTAGGCCTATAGAGGCAAAAAAAGCAGCATCTCATAATGAATCTAGGGTTGACACGACAATGGTCGCTACCCTACAACCCTAGTTGCCACAAACTATCATTCCTTGTATATCGGGGAACAATCTTCTAGTCGAAATTAGGCATACACTCATATATCCAAGGACTCACGATCCCGCATATCCTGACCGACACATCCAAGGGGAAAACAAGCCTAGCACAATACCTAAAACATATAAGTATTGTGTACCATAAGATATCTAACATGCATTTCACAAGAACGTAAAGATTAAGTCAAGCGTGATATTCATAAACATAAAATGATAACGAGACCTAAAATCTTACAAAATATCTACCAAATCATGAAAAAAAATTACATCCCCAAGTAAATTAACTACTCCATAAGCATTGAACCCCATTTTAACATTGGATTCAATGCCCTTGGGTAAAACTAGGAAATATTTAAAGAAGAGAGAAATGACTATTCCCTTTCTCTCTACATACTCTTAGAAGATAGTAGAATAGAAATTAAAACTAATGATCACTAATAAACCCTAGTAGACATAAACTCTTTATATAGTAGGTAGGAAATGGGCCTTAAAGAGGCCCAAAACTAGTGAAACCCTAATCTGCTTCATCGGTACATGCCAGTAACTAAAGGGATTTTCTTAGCCAAATGAGCAGCGTGGCCCGTGAAGTTCCTTGGGGACCACTAATCATAAGGTTGTTTTGGTCTTCTGAGCGGTATGACATGTGCAGATCATTGCAGGCCATAGACCGAAGTTGAGTTCTTCGGCTTATGATGGAGCGGCCATGCATATCATTGTGGAGCGCGGGATGGGTCTTCAAGTCTTGATATTTGAGGTACACGGGGAGTTCAAAAGGATACGTCATGTGCTACTACTTAGCAGCATAGTCCAGCTGGTTGTCACGGGCCGTGCAAAAGGACACGACCCTCACCTATACTTAGCCGTATTTCTATCTTTGGTCGGCACGAGACATGCAGAAGAGCGCGACCATGTCATTCTTCAAAGTCGATCGGGCTTCAACTCCTTCTCTTTCACGCATTTCCATCTACTACCACGATTAAGCGCATGACCTTCGGTTTACTATCATCCTTGCCAATGGAATTCTTTATCTACTACCATTCTTGCAAATGGTTTTCTGCTCCGAAGTGCTTATGAGACTATAAATCTCACAAATAGGATCTAGATGCTCGTAAGGACATAGCATCCATTAGGTCTAAATAAATCTATAAAATGAAAGATTTAGAATAGAAAACCAACAGAGGCTATCCAAATCCCTTGTGATGTAAACCCAACTAGACCTAGCAATAAACCATGCAAAATCTACTAATAAGTGTGATAAATGCATTAGGAAATACATACTTCTAGGTGCATTTTAATTTCCCCGCACCTAAACCTTTACTCGTTCTTGAGTAAACAAGAACGAGGAAAAATCCAAGCAAACCATAACATGCAAAGAATTCCCCAAGACATTCAACATTTATTCCTGGACTACCCTTGTTCCCCCAAAGATGTAAGAATCTGACAATTGTCATTCCCCAGAGAAACTAAGATAACCTATCCAACTACATACCAAATAAAAGGTGAAGTTAACAAAAATGAGTGTGTGAAACTAAGTTACTCTACCAAAAGAACTTCCAGAAGACAATAAAAGAGAACATAAGATTTTTTCTCTCTTCAATTTCTCTTATTTTGCCTATGAGCCCTTTTGGATTTTCATCCTAGCATCCCACAAGTTTTTCTTTTTGAGCTCACTTCTCACCTTCTTCCAAACCATGGCCTCTCACTTTGGCATAGGTTTCTTAACCTATCAGGGCCTTTACCTTTATTGCCTAAGTCGCCCTTTGTGGTATTCGACTTAGCCGAGTATATATTTTTCATTTTTTGAATTTTTGAATTTTTTTGTAGCGGGTTTCATACTATAATGAAGATGAGGAAAAACAAACTAACACACCACCAAAGTATTCCCCATCTTCCCAAACTATTAAAAAAGTATGCCCTCACACCTATAAAACAAAGTTTTCAAAAACAAAACCAAACAAAATAAGTTTTCAAAACAATGAGGGAAAGGAAATAGGGAAAAATAGTCATTATCAACATCCAAAAGAGAATAAGCATAAAGATATAAATCCAAAAGAGATGCCACCCTATGATGATGAAGGTGTTCCAACCCCTCCCCACACTTAGTTCATGTATTGTCCCCAATGCATGTCACCAAGGTAAGAAAATGTTTGGAAAACACTGAAACTCCTCAACGTCGTCCGCGATGCCTGGATCCATTTGGGGGAAGAGGGAGAAGGAGTTTTATAGGTGGCCCTTGTTATTTGATTGGCTAATCAGGGCAGCACGGGAGGCATTAATACGGCATGTCTCATACCTCTTGCATGCCTTGTGTCGGGCTATAGTATGAGGCTTGACACAGCCTGTGCCAAACCCTTATTACTTCTTCTTTTTTGTCGCAAAATTCCGGCTCCCAAAAACACAAAAACCAAGCATAATATTGTTCCAGCCAAAAATTGGATGACTAAAATCCCTAAAACACCACCAATATTCAATAATTTCATAACCTACGAAGACAAAATCAAGGAACCAGTTCTTTATTGTCATCCTCTCGACTTTTTTACCCTAGAAGAGTTCATTCATGGATTGGAACATCAAGGAGGGAGATTCCCTCCTCGACTAATTCAAAACTTCCCCACTCAAAGTAAGGTTTCACCCTTTGCCCATTGACTAGCCACTTAATGCCATCCTTCTCATCTTTCACCTCTATTACTCCTTGAGGGTATACCTTGGTCACCAAACATTGACCCCGCCCACCTCGAACGCAATTTGCTTGGAAAGAGATGAAACAGAGATTGGAAAACAAGGACTTTTTATCTCACCACAAAGTTCTTCTTCAATATTCTCTTGTTGTTCCGTGCTTTAATATTTTCCTTCTAAACTAGTGCTATTTCATAGAAGTTGCGCCTAATTTATTCAATTTCTTATTGTTGCAACTTCCTTTTTTTTATTCACTCAAGTCCGTATTCATACGTTTTACGCCTCAATGTGTCTTGGAGTTTAACCGGACGGTGGAAACTCTTACCAAGGAGGATTCGGAAGGGTGACATGTCTATGGGAGTTTTGTGTGTGGTCTGGTAGGCCCAAAGAACATCATCTAATCGGAAATTCCAATCCTTCCTAAATGGGTTTACCATCTTTTCAATGATAGTCTTGATTTTCCAATTGGATATCTCCACTTGAACCTTAGTTCATGCATTGTCCCCAATGCATGAGACCAATTTTAAAATAAAGTTTGGTAACATTGAAGAGTCCTCAGCGCCGTTCGCGATGTCTGGCTTCATGCCCCTGATCGTACGGATCCTTATGTGGGTGCCCATTTCCAATGCCAATTTTCCTTGATCACTCTCATGTCATAGTGCAGTAGGCCAATATCTGCCCTCAGATATTGAAGTTGGTCATCCACCCTATCGAACCTGGTCGTGGTCTCATCCTGATAATGGTCGAGTTGTGCGCCAGTTGGTGTATATCCAGCCTAACCCCAAAGATAGAATCACCACAAGACTAAATCCACTTCGGCTCCTATCTAGGCGACTGGGTCTGTATGTCATAAGAAAAAAACTATCGAAATCCTAGTGAACCATGCTCGTGGAGTGGGCTATAAACTGGGTGTTATCAATGCTAATGCTCATATTGTGGTGCAATAGAGATATTGTGTCGGTGTGACTCAGAACCCAAAGGTGGCCCTCTACTACTATGCCTGCTAGACTCAGCAAAATATTCATCATGGGAGGAGTAGTTACGCCTGTGTGAACTATGCCCAATGGAATGATAGGTCTCCTCCTGAATATAAATCAGCAACAGATTAAGCAGAAGCGGCACATATTGATGCTAAACTGGAGGTAGTGGCACAAATATGGGCGTTGGAAAGAATTAAGGCTCGGCTACTGGTAGCACAAACTGAGATGGTGGTTGGAACTACTGTTGCTAAATGGGAGAAGGTTGTGCTGGCTTTGCAGGGATCTGATCCTCATCCATCGGAACCTGGTCATCCTCATTTCCCTGCTCGTCATTTTGCCCATCATGTGGGCCTTCCTCTACTACATGCCCCCCCTAATCGGGCTGTGTGATAAGATCCTGCATCATGAAGGTCTTTGCTAGCTTTATCCTATAAGATTGGGGAAGTCTCTTGAAGTTGGCTCTCTTATAGCATCAGTAAGTCAACCCATCCTTTAGACGTACCATCGTCACCTCTACCAAGACTACATAAGTGAAGGTGTATGGGATTTTCCTATTCTCCAGCGTATCATTACTGACTGGTAGGAAAAATTAAGCAACTAGGAGCTATATCATGCCCCCAATTGCTATATTCCCCGACAACCTCCTAGAAAAGTGATAGAATTGGTTGATGAAGTCCTCCACATGATCAGGGCAAGATCGCCCAGTGCAAATAGACCACAGGATCCTAATCTCTCAATAACCAATAGTGGTAGCCTCTCTGTGGCACATCACCGCTATACTCAACAGCCTTACCACATATCTGAGTGCCTGATTCACTATGTCACTGTTCTTGCTCACCTTCTCCCGTGGCCTTTGGGTGATTCTAGGCTAGACCGTGTGCACATCAGAACCTGAAGCATCATGAGTATGTCCGTCCATCTCGGTGTAATGTTTTCACCTAAAGCATGTATCTACCTCATTTTGCTTCATAGATCTATCCACGCCCCCCAGATGGAACCTCATGACCTTCCCCTCATGTATGTTCATCTATGGCCTTATAGTTGTCAGGAACTCCAAGGTGTGTCTAGTATAGGTGAGGGATACTTTCATCGTTTAACCCTATCCAACTAAGGAGCACTCAGACTGACTTGCGGAGCTTGAGTTCCTTTAAGGCCATCTTGTCTAAAAACTTGGTCTCAAGGATGGGGCATCCCACAAGATAACACAATCGATCTTTTTGCTCCGGAGAAAGCGTGGTCAAACCCATATACGGCACACTCGGTTATCCTTTCAGTTTACGTGGCATGATGAACAATACAAAACGACAGACTGCACCACCAACAATAATAATTAAACAATTCTCAACTAACTACCATAAACTCAAAAACCCCTCAAGAATATATAATCATAGCTTTAAAATAATTGATACCGCGGTGTTAGAAACGCCATGCTACATAATTTTGTACGATGATATTACACTATTGTGCAACGAAGGGTTTGAATCCACAACGATGCCAGGGAAGACGGCTTTTAAACACCTCCAAGTGCTCTTTTCACCACCTTTAGTTTCCCTATCCTGCACGAGTAACAACATAGCTCTAACCCAAGTAGTCAGTAGACACAACGTGATTATGAGAACTATGAATATATACGAATTACATTTTCATTTTGGAATTATTATTACACCTATCTCTCCATGAACTAGTAGTTTTGACATAGAATTTTTACTTTTAGAATCACCTTGTTTTTAGTCTTATGTTATGCTTCTCACTAACCTAGGTTACAAGATGATGGCGACACAAGTTGGTCGCTCTAAGCCCATTTCGAAGTTTAGGAAACATAATTAAATTCTCCACACTAGGTTGAAGGATGAATTTCCAGCCATGCCCATTACACCATACTTCAATATCATTAGCTTTTGTTAATTTTTAGTACAATTACATGTTATGTAGTTAATTCTAGTTTTAATGCTAAGAGTTTTTTTTTAAAAAAAAACATCTTTTCGCTAGCCCTATCTATAGATATTGCCCTTGATTTATTTATTTTTGGTTGTAATACAAGAAGTATTATAGAAATGATTTAAATTTTGAGATGAGCATGTGCTTATAGCCACGTCGTTGTAGACAAACTCTGCTTCTAATTGAGAAATTACTACAATTTCTTATATTTGATCTAATATTGTAACTAACACCGGGTGGACATTTCTTATGTATGTTTTAAAAGGAAACTAACATAAGTTCCTGTTTCAGAATCTACAACTATTATAAGCACACCATACAAACTGATTATCTTATCAAACTTTGTACCCCTCCTACCGAATTGAATTCAGACATCAGATGCACTAGTATGTATGTTCCAACGACATGCCAATTTCTGAAACAAGATCCCATACTAGAAGCATGTCATAAACGGCGGTTACATAACGTCATGAATGTGGTACACAGAACAACGGTGGTGACAGGGATGGTGTGTCATAAATGTTATGCTACGGCCATTTTAACCGCTGATTATGCCTCATTCTTGCACTAGATTCATATTTTGTTTTGGCTGAAGTGTTGTGTGAAATGAATGTATGATTTAATTTTAAAAATGCACTTTGTAAGTTAAAAAGTTCTACACGTACAGTAATTAATATTTCTTTCTTATCATGTTATCCATTCAAATGACATAAAATAATTAATTTATAGGAAACAAACGCATGAGTTTGTCTTAGAAATTCTAGTTAGAAGCCAAGAAGTATTGTTTTATAATGCAATATATGCCATTGAATTATTCATGTAAGGGAAATTATTTATAACAAATGCAACATATAGGTTAAGAAAAGATAGTTTTAAGGTAAGTAATACAATTTCAAATGTAAGACATGGTGTTGACTATTCTTTTGTCAATGTAATAATGTTAAACAAATACAAAATATAGGTTAAGAAACAATATTTGTATGCCAACTTATATTGTATCTTATTTATGTTACCAAGTAATACAACTTTTACAATAGTTGTTTTTGTGACAAAGTGGCTTTTTCTTTTCAATGTCTGGCTTGAATCTTCAAGATGAGTTCAGTCTGACCTCAAAATAATTAGATAGAGCAGCATCCAATTATTGGCATTTGTTTTTAAAGTGTTCAACTCTTCAATATTAGTTATGTGTATTAAAAGATATACTTGTTGTAACATAACTTATTCATATTTTAGCAAAATAGAAACGGTTCATAAACTAATTTATATACTATCTTGTGGCAATTTTTTATAATTCATATTCACAATTTTAAAATAATTACGTGTTTTAAAACAAAAAAAATGTATTGTAAGGTAAATAAATGCACAATATATACAACAATTCTCAGCATCATTTAGTTCATTTTTCTAATACTCGCCACATTTTTTTTACATGTTTATAATAATTGACTTCAAAGACTTACTTCTTCGGATGTTTTAATCATGTCCAATTTTGCAACATAAGATCTATAATTTCCATTGTTACCTTATTGTGTACTCCTATGGTTCCGAAGGATTGAGGCTAGGAGATGAAATTTTATTTGATTTAAAATAAATTGTGTTTGAATGAAACTGATAATTAGTAGTTTGAATCGATTTAATGCATAGCTTTCGATTCTAATTAGGCTTTGTCTTTGATGATTTGAAAGGAATCGTAAATTGTAAATCAGCTGTTAGATCGGAGGAATGGATGTTGGAAGATTCATGAAAGTGGCGAGAAGGAAGAGACTTCAATAGAGAAAAAATATAAAAGGAACAACAATTGTTGGTGAAGGAAGGTAAAGAAGGTGGAGAAGATGAAGAAGGCGAAGATCCAGGAATCTTTCTTATAGCCCAATCCACGACCCAATTCATTTGCGTGCTCCAATTTGTCAAATTGCATTTAGATCCTTGACTTTTTCATAGTTTATGAACCTGTCACATGTTATGAGAGATTCTAAAATTCATATATGTATTATTTAAAATAATTAAAAGTCTAAAAAATGTTGTTTATCCATAAATTATGTATAGACCACTTTTCTTTTTATCTTAACAATTATATAATTTTGAAAATAAATATTATATTTTTTAAGTTAAAACAAGTAATAATATGTATTTGAATGTGAAAATATAAAAAACTAAATATAACAATTATAATATTTAACTTTTTTAAATTTAATGTATAATTTAACAAATGCAGTGTATAAGTGGAAAAATATAGGAGACTGTTCATAATTTAAAGATAGGCCACATATCAGGATAGCTCTAAAGAAATATTAATATCTCAACACAGCGTGGTCGCTAACAATTTGGCAATTACTAGTAACTCTATGTAATTAAATATTTTTGTCATAATTAAATAATTGATTAGGGGTTTTCGGGTTCGCTGGTTTGTAAAGTCAACCTAGTATGGCCAACATGTTGACAATTTCACTCATAGTAGACCCTTCTAAATTGAATGTTATTAATATAAAAACGTCGGTGGCATTTTGTAGAAGCCAGGGTCAAGTCTAGTAATTTAGTTAATGGCTTTTGCTTTAACTAAAAAACGTTGACACTTTGATTAATTATGATGGAAACTCAAGTTTACGAGAGAATTGACAAAGAATAGTATTCATTAGACCAAAAGGCGATAACGCTGACCCGCATTGCCTCCCATCTGTCCTACACCACATACCTTGATGAGAGATGTAAAGTCACGGTAGCCCAGCGCCAGGATCCGTTGACTGTCCGTCCTCGGTGCGCACAAGAGACCCCTGTCTCAGCCCGTGGGCCCGCCTGTGGTCTGATGCCAGCTCAGGGAGATCCCCACACTGCCGCTGCCGAGATTCAAACCTGAAACATTGGACCAACAAATTAACGTCCCAACCGCTGGAGTACACCCGTGGGTGTACAAAGAATAGTATTCATCTTAAATAAATGAGTGGCATGTATGCAGTCAAAAATTATTCTTTTAGAGCATCTCCCATGGTTTACTCAATTTTGCAGTTTCAATAAGTTTTCACAGTTACCATAGTGTATTTACTCAAATGATCTACTCTATATCTTTCTCTAAAAAGAATATTCTTTCATATTGTTAATGAACTATAATCAAATATACAATATCTTATAATATATAATGTTATAAAAAATAATACTTATTAAAGTATTTACACAATATTTTATATCAAAATTTTGGATTTTCTAAACTATTTTTCAATCATTAATTATTTTTAATATTAAAATATTATTCCATATTAAATAAAATGTAAAATTTGAGTAGTATGTGATTGAACTAATATACCATTTAAAAAAAGTAAGATTCAGATGACTAACTATTTTAAACTAAATAAATTCTTATATATTATATGCACATAATGTATGAAACAAATAAAAGAAGAAACTAACCAATGTAAATCAAATAATTGAGCAACACAAAGAAAATAAAAGATGCCGAAAAGGAAAACAACCAACAAATAACTGAAATAATTTAATACGGCAATAGTGTAGTCTACAGTACACTTCAAATTTGAAGTTTTACTGTTTCAACGAAAAATTGTTAACGCTATTTCATAATACCATTGGAGCAACATTTTTCTACTTTATTGGAATCTAAACGTAAAGTTAGACTCCATTGGAGATGCTCTTACGGAAGATATTGCCTAATGGCGCGAACGTAAGTGCAGTCACAGGATTGTTGCCCGTTTAAAGAATGCAAAACAATAAGTTTGCGGAATTTCTACTTAGATTGATACAAGCAGGATGAGCCCTAACATTTTATGAGTAGAAGAAAATTAGAAAAATAAGTCTCATTTACAATATTTAAAATATGTAATATTTGTAAAATGGGATCTCACAGTAAAATGAAAAGGAAAATAACATAGGCGACCAACTAGAATATTTAATATTTACTATTTTTCTATATATACAATAAAATAATAATAATTAAATGAGGCCCCTATATAAATGTCAAATTGGGGGAAGCAAACACTTCATTTCCTTCCCATTGAGGCCGGACTTGATTCTAAAAAACTGAATGAGTGCATGAGGTTTATATACAACACTAATCTAGCAATCTGTTACAGGCTTAATGCTCCGGAAAAGCTAGGTTTCTGTCCCGATCCAGGATCAGGAGAAGATCCGGCCAAGATGGGCCACCTCACAAACATTTCCGGCCACAGACGCACCAACGCTCCATGCCACGTGCTGCAACGCGATGTCACGCGCCCCACGCGCCGTCAGCCCGTCGCCTGAGTGAACTAATCGGTGTCCCATCGCGCACACGCCCACACGCGCTTCGCTGGCCACAGCTCGGCTTTCCGACGCAGCATCACCGGCGCGTGAGTGCCACGCACCGCCACGCAGTCACCGGCGGCCGCAGTTCATCGCCGTCCGTCGCCGCCAGAATGGATTGGGTAGTTTCAGAGTTTCTGGGTTCTTTCTTTTCTTATTTCATGTCAGATGGAATATGGGCTTTAATTGGGTCATTTTGCTTAATTATCTGGACTAGTTTATCAAGTATTCTATGCCTAGCTGTTTGTTTTCCCCTGAAACTGGATTAGCTGGACAGATGGAAAACCCCTTGGGCTTCTAGTCTCTATTCTAGTAACAGAGCAGGAGAAAT
>JAUOBV010234310.1:0-11636 GCA_032360425.1 Rubia occidens
ATAACTACTACATGTTTCATAATAAAACTTTAATATTACAACTAAGACCTTTTACCTTTTATTATTCTAATTAAACTCCGTCTTTCCATAAGGTTATGGAAAGACGATCTTTCCCAAGACTTTGTCTAGAAATATTGATTTAAATTTTTTAATTTTGAGCAAAGAATTGAACTTGAAAAACTTTACTAATGCATGAGAAAATGACAATTTAGGTATTCAATTTTATGTGAAATTACAGGTTCTTATTCTCTTTTTGCACAATATTTCTAAGAGATTCCTAAATTATTCCTTAATGTTCTCAATTGCTTTCTTTATCTGACATAACAAGTTTTAGTTAAATTAACGGACCTGTCAACAGTTATAAGATTTAAAAAAAATATATAGTTTAACAACTTTTGAGATTAAATTTAAAAAGATTAATTTTCTCCTTTTCCTTTTTTATTTCTCAGTTGCCTCCTTCAGCATGTTTCGACACCACCAATCCAACCATACTCACTGTCGCTTCTATCGTCCTTATTTTCCATATTTCATGTTTCCCAATAGCGAAACTATTTTCATTAGAAATGTCGACTCAATGTTAATTGTTAAATCACTTAAATCGACTAATAGTATGTGAGAATAAATTTAAAATATTTTATAATAATGTGAGAACATTTTGGGAACAATTTACAAAAAAATAAACGAACCTGTAATTTCACCTAAAAGTGGATACCAAATATGTCATGGATACACGGACTTTTAGCGCCCAGGTTTTCTAAACTAAAAAAGGAATTTTGTAAAAGGATACACTATAATTTTGGAGTCAAGATTTAAAAAAAAAATTAGAATAAATAAAAATAAAAATGTTGAGTTGTATTAATCGGGTCATAAACTTATAACTATTACACGTTTTAAAATAAATTTTTAATGTCGCAACTAAAATTTTTTACCTTTTTATAATTTTAATTAAACACGTTTTTTCATATGCCTATGTGAAAAGACCGTCTTTTCCTGTTATCCAAGACTTTTGCCATAATTTTGTGTGTTACTCCCTCTGTCCCAATTCAAGATGTACGGAATCTTTTTCACGCTCATCAAGAAACTTGTCTAATCGTTAATATGTTTAAATACGTATAATAACGGTAAATAAAAAGTTACTTTTGAGAAATTACTTTTTATGATGAATTCAACAATATCACATACGGTAATATTATTATTTATATATTTATTCAAGTATGCGGTTAAAGTTTGATAAAGAATAGTGTCAAATAGTAAGTGTGCAGCTTGAAAAGAGACATGGAGTATTGTATTTGTGAGCTTTTATTTACATGGATGTATTCTCACGCCCTGTATTCAGTGCGTTCGTTGTTTTTAAAGAAATATTATTTGTGTTCATACATTTTGATTTACCGGGCATATTTAAGAATCAGTTAGTTTGATCGATGCACAACCATTCAACCGCATTCATTATGTTTTTTTTATTTTCCTTCGTCCATTCACTCATCATTCATGTAAGAATATATATACAAATATAACTAGCATATAGTAAGGGCACATATAATTTTAAGATAATTTTTAGTCCAAAAATAACCATAACTACTTTATATAAGTGTAAATATAACCCTAAAACCTATATTCCGACATTGATTGGCTATTTCCGGCCATTAACCGAGCAAAAATGACCAAAATGCCCTTTGGGCTAAATACAAAAATTTAAAGGAATAAAATGCCCTTTGCCCGCCACCACCTCCGTCGCCGTCGTCGCCGCCGTCGCGTCGCTGCCGCCACCTGTGTTACTACCTCCTCCGCCGCTCCACCATGCCACATCATCCACCACTCTGCCACGCCACCTCCCCGTCTTCTTCCCCACCACCACCATCTCTGCCCGCCACCCATCTCAACCCTTCCGTCTCCTCTCTGCCGCTCTGCCACACCACCTCCTCCGCCCTTCCCTAATTTGTCGCCCAAAATCCCAAATCTGTCGCCCAAAATCTCAAACCCCCAAATACAGTCTCATATAGAATCTCAAACCCAAAATCCCAGACTCGTCGCACACGTCGTGGTACACCGATTCGCTGCCTACGACGTCTTAGACTGAGATTGGTCTGAGATTGGTCTAAGACTTGGCCTCGGGTCAATGGGTCCGCAGTGAGCTTGGCACACATCTACGGCCTAAAAAACATATCCTCGAACGGGATCTGCTGCGCCGAAGGACTAGGCCAGAACGTCGTCGTGGTGGAGGCCCAGGTTCGCAGGCCCAAGGCCAAAGTACCCTTTTCCTCGGTCGGGCTTCAGCTCAACTGTATTCTGCACGTTGGAAAGAACAACAAGCGGCATGCAGCATGAAGTAGCAGACGGTTCTATTCTCAAACGACCAGTCTCAGACGCCATGAAGTGGTGGATGGCGTCGTCGTACTAGGGTTTAGGAGAGAAAGAACGGCGCGGAGAAAGAACCCAAGAAGAAAGGAAAGGAGAAAAGAAAGAGAATGAGGAAGGAAAATTAGGGTTTAGGAGCATTATAGACATTTCATATATAATTTTTAAAAGGGGCAAAATAGTGTTTTCACTAAATTTCGGCCTAAATATGCCAGATAGGGTTATATTTGCATTTTATATTTACTATTGAGGGTTATATTTTCCTTTAAATTATCAAAAAGGTTATATTTGTACTTATGTGAATTAGGTAGGGTTATATATGCACTTTTTTCTTCATGTATTTGATAACATAATATAAATAAAATATTTTAATAAGAATAAAACACTATAATATTTATTGAAGTTTGGTGGGACTGAGAAAATTGGACCACATAAAAAATGTAGAGTAAAGTGCTAAAATAACCATACATTTTGGTTGAAAGTACCAATATAATTCTACAATCTCAGAAAAGTGTCAATCTAACCCTGGACTTGCCTGACTTTTTAGTCAACATTAATTTGGTCGGATTATGGTGAAAAGATAATTTTTCCCTTGACATAAAAAATAAAAATGATGAAAACCCTCCCCCGTTTCTTTCTTCACCGTAGTCTTCCCCAGTGCCAAGTCATTGGTTGTGGGTGAGTTAGGGTTCGGGGCAGTGCATAAGGGGTGAATCGGCGGTGGGGGTGGTGAATCGAGGTTGGTTTCCAATGTGGTGAATCAGTGGTGGTGTGTTTAATATATGGTGGGGGAAGACAAAGGAGCAGCGGTTGGGGAAGTCGAAGGGAGCCGCGGAGGTGGCGGTGCGGTAGGGGAAGACGGAAGGAGCAGCGGTGATGTGTTAAGGGAAGACAAAGGAACAACGACGGTGGAACTTTGGTGGGGGGGAAGACGAAGGGCGCATCGGCGGTGGCGGTGGCGGTGGCGGTGTGTTAAAGGAAGACAAGGGAACAACAACGGTGGCACTTTGGTTGGGGGAGAAGAATGGAGCATCGGGAGCATCAGCGGTGGTGGACTGGTGGTGTGGCAGAGCTCAGTTGTGGTGTGGCGGGAATTCTGGAAACGGTGGTAGAGCACACTGAGCGCGGAGCACGGCGGGTTTTGTCGAAGAAAAAATAGAGCTGCCACATCACAAGGTATAAGGGGTATTTTTGTTATTTCAGTTTCTGGTCATGCCTAAATTCACTTGGTCAATGCTGGAATTGGGGAGTTTGGGTATATCGGCACAATTCGACCAATGGTTAGAGTTAGATTGGCATATTTGGTGATGAGTTAGGGTTAGATTGACACTTTAGCAGATTGCAGGGTTATATTGTCACTTTCTCAGATTACAAGGTTATATTAGCACTTTCAACCTAAAATTAGGGTTAGAAATGTATTTTGCCCAAAACGTATGAACAATTGCCATCCAACAAAACATAATCACAAATGTGCACTTCATGAACAATGTTTGTACTGCTTCAGTTTCATTTGATGAACTGAAACCCCTAATAATCATTTTGGACAAAAAATTCGAATATTGACTAAACTTTAATCAGTAATTGGAGCATTTTTTTTAGAAAGGATATGATTTATTAAACTACCAAGATGCATAAAATATTACATTTAAAAGCATTAGCAACATTATGTTCCAGGTGGACTAGCTCTCTAGGAACCTTATAGAACTGGATATTCCTGAATTTCTTACTAAGATTCCTTATGTCTTCGAGGATATCCACAACCTCCCATGGAGGTTTGCTTTCTAGTCTGTTGATCCCATCCACCGAAATTTGGTTATTTGGCAGTACCCTTATCTGTTGGATTCCTTATGTCATCGTTGCTTGTAGTCCAAACAGACACCCCAACCCTTTCGTCATGAGTGCTGATTGTGCCGAAAAATGCTGACGGAACGTCTGTCTTTGCTGTTGACCTTGTTAAAGTATGGTCCAGGCCACTGCTCTATGTCCCTTTTGTTCCCAGTAAGCCCTATCCACTTTAAGGATTGGGGTGTTAACATAAAGGGACATTACTTGCGAGACATCCACTTGTGAAGCGGCTACCGTACAGTCGATTTGCTCAATATCCATGGTAAGTATTCATTTTTTTACTGAACTGATGATTTACGATTGCCATATCCGCCAATATTCGCGGCGGAGTTTGGTGGTTATAAAAAATTGTTTGTTCCTTGCTTTCCATATTTGCCATATGTAACATACTGACAATGTTACAACCTGTTAATGTGATGCCTGATCCATCCAGCTCCGGAACCATCATTGGAAGGACAGCGATGTTCCCACATTAAAGTCCAGCCCCAACTGCGAATATTGCCCGATTTGCTGTGATCTAGGACATTGTAAAAATATATGTTCCACCGTCTCCAACTCATTTAAGGTACATCTCATACACTCAACTTCATTTGTCATCCCTTCGAGTCCAAGATTTTGTGAAGTAGGAATAACATTTGGTAATCATCTCCACATATGAACAATAATCTTTCTGGAAAGCTTTATATTCCATAACGTGCTCCATTGAGGTTGAAATTGTTGAGTTGTGGGTTAGTAGAAATGCTGTGTAAGCCAAGCCTTCTACAACCTGATTTTACAGAGTAGACTCCATCCACCGAGTGCTCCCAAATTCTCATATCCGGCCGATGTTGTTGTAGATGAACATATAGTTACTGAATATTTCTCATTGTTGGCTCATCATATAGAATCCTTATCAAGGGAATTCTCCATTTCCTATTCTGATCAATAAGATGAGCCACCTCGAGATTAGTATAACTGATCGCTTGGGGAAGTTGTGTCTCAGATTTCCCTCGGGAATCCATCGGTCTGTTATTGGTACTTGGTTCCCTGATCTGATCAACCATCTTGTGTTATTCTTGAGCAGTTCCTTTCCCCAAAGTATGGACCTTCAAGCCCAATAATGATATGGCTTGGGTTCCATACTCATAAAATCTACATTTCTGCAATATTTCTGTGTGAAATATTGCACAAAAAATGACTCTTTACTCTGCATCATATTCCACGCATGCTTGGCTAGCAATGCCTGATTCATATTTGCTGCCTTTCTCAATCTCAGACCTCCACTGGTCTTTGGTTGAAACATTTTATCCCAAGAGACCCAGTGCATACCTCTTCCTTCCAATTTCCATTTCCATACAAATTTTGCTGTCATTTGATCTATCTTCTGCAAAACTGTACGTGGAAGTTTGAAAATTCCCATGGAGTACAATGACATGGCTGAAATAACATATTTTGCTAGGGTAATTCTACCAACCAAACTGAGTGATTTTGTTTTCCATGAGTCAAACTTTTTAGAGTATCTTCTGATAAGCTCTTGATGAGTCTGCTTTTTGGACCGTGGGTTTAGAATATCCACCCCTAGATATTTCCCTCCAAATCCTCTATTATGTACATTAAGAGTATATCTCACAAACGATTCATCTCGAGGCGCAGTGTTTGGACTAATCTGGATTGCCTATTTTTCAAAATTTATGTGTTGTCCCAAGTACATACCTAGCAAAAATGTCTAGATTCCTTGCTAGTTGTCTGACCGCCTGTTTCATGCATTCTAAGAATAAGATACTATCATATGCATACATTAGATGGAATATACGGGGTGCAAATCGACCAGCCTTATAACCACCTTGTTACATATTATTCATATTGTGATGGATCAAAGATGTGAGATACTACTGGCATATTATGAACATGTATGGTGATAACGGACACCCTTGTCGAAGCCCCCTAATTGGTTGAAAAAACTCCGACCTTTCTCCATTGACTGCTACGGACATGGTAACTGAAGTGACACATTGCATAATTACATTTATCCACCTTTGAGGTATTTGAATATGCTGCAACATTTTCTCTAAAAAGTTTGTGGATACCTGATCATAAGCTTTACTCATGTCTATCTTGACTGCTGCTACACCTCTTCTGCCTCCTTCTTTTTCCCGAAGGAAATCCGCTATTAATATATTCTCCCCAATATTTTTCCCTTTTACAAAGCCCGCTTGTGCAGGGTGAGTGAGCACTCCCATTACTTTAGCTAATCTTGCATCCAGAACCTTTGCAACCAGTTTGTACTTTACATTAAATAATGCTATAGGTCGAAAGTGGTCTACCTGTTGTGGAGGATTTCCTTTTGGTATCATCACCAACTGTGTCGGATTCCAGTCTTTTGGTAAAGCCTGGATTCCTGACAGGATTGATAGGACTTGCTTGTTGTCTTATTTGTACCCAATGGTGTTTGTAAAATACGGCTGGCATGACATCCAAACCAGGAGCCTTCCACAGTGTCATACTCTTTAGCGCTTGCCACACTTCCTGACTGGTAAAAGGTTCCATCCGATATTGTGTCTGAGTTTCTGAGAGCCGACTCTTATTCGACCATTTGACTAGTTCCAATGTTTCCTCATATCCAAGTATTGGAGGATAGACCACTGCAAAATGTTGTGTTATCATCTCCCTTATGTCTTGTGGGGACTGTATCCATACACCATTTCCATCATGTAGCTGTTGGACATAATTATTAGTTGCTTGTCTCGTTGCCCATTTATGGAAAAAAAAATATGTATTACCATCTCCAAATATCCATCATTGCACTCTCGATCGTTGCTGCTAGTAATCTGAAAGTTTGGCCAGAAGATCTTGCACTTGTGCTCGTAGTTCTTAAATCTCTTGTACATGTTGTTCTTGAAGGTATTTAGAAAGATTTTCTTGTGCTTCTGCTAGTGTTTTTTATGATTTCCCTTATAGCTTTATCCAGGTTTCCAAAAGTTATCCAACTCCATTTGTATAATTCTTCAAGGTTCCTTTTTAGACTAACTGGCAGTCTCTCTGGTGTTAACAAATTCTACTGTTGCTGCTCTCATACTCTTAAACAATATCCCTTGAATCCCTGTTGTGTATCCAAAATGCCTTATATTTCTTATGAGGTTTTCATTTATCATATACTGGGAGTGTCTCTAAGATTATCGCTCTGTGATCCGACTACATTACTGGTAAAGATGTCGCCACAACCTTTGGAAACCACTCATGCATCTTATGAGTTGTAAAATGATTGGTTCTCCTTCTTGTTAGTGTGTATGGCTTGCAAAATTTTGTGGGGATGGCCTGGGGTTTTGGGTTGTTTTGTTTCCAATGTGATTTTGTGTAGGGTACATGTTTGTTTATGGTTGGGCTTTAAAACTGCGGGGGCTTGGAATGCAATACAAGTGCAGGAATTGTGATTCTGTGATGTCGATTCTCCTTGTTTGGAGTTGTTGTGTTGGAAGTGATCCTTGTTGGAAATGCGGACAGAGAAGTCCTTGGAAGCTCTCTAACTTAGGGAGAGAATTACAAATGTCGATATGGAGGATAGATTTGAGAGAGGGAGGCAGATGGGGAATTTGAGAGGAATTGGTTTACAAGTGAGGGTTGGTGAAAGGCTGAGGGTTTGGTTTGTGAGTAATTACTTAAAGGGTATTTTATTCTTAATATGTATGAAATTTTTCTAAATGTAGAAAGCGTGCAGATTTGGTTGGGACGGACTAAAAAGAAAAGTGTGTAGAAATGGCCGGCACGGAGGGAGTATACCAATTCAATTTGAAAATTATTTCAATTTGATGTTTAAGTCACTCAGCAAGTTTCAATTACTATACTTCTTCTTTCTCAAACTATGCTGGACACTTACTATTTGGCAGTCAACACTATCAAACTTTGACCACATATTTGAATAGATATATTAACAATAATATTATCGTCTGTGATATTGTTGAATTCGTCATAGTAAGTAGTTTCTAAATATCAATTGTTTATTTATCGTTATTATACGTAATTATATCAATTGTTTATTTATCGTTATTATACGTAATTAAAAATATTAACGGTCTGATTTTTTTATATTCTAAAAAAGATTTTGCGAAATTTTGTTTAGGACGGAGGGACTACTAAAGTTTTAATACTCCCTTGGATAAATAAACATTTGCACTCCCCTAGATTGAACCTTCAGAAATAGCATTTCTCTCTCTAGAATTTGAGAGCAAGAGCACGAACAACATTCTCTTCCATGTTCAATAGCAACAAGCGTCACTTTTCACCATTAAACTCATCATAGCAATTCTTCAATGCTGCTTTAATTCCCCGTACAATAGCCTTCACTTTCAACAAATACTAAACTACCCAAGTACCCACCTGCATTTAACCACCAGTTTCTAGAGAGATCAACATCTTAGCAGTACACTTTCAAAAAAAGGGAAAAACCAAACACAAGAAAAATTTACCAAAAACAGCCAACCTGCCCCACAACCATATTCACTTTCCAATCAGAAGCAAAACAAATCAAATATAGCAAGTTTTCCAGAACCATAAGCCAAACAGGCAAACACAGCCTGTCAAAACTACTTTCCAAGAACATGTACTACAAATAGCGACCAAGTTTACATGGAATGGAAGGTTCATGGGAGATCATTGGTCGGACGACTCAAGAGAAGGCTTGGAGTTCTCGGAAGAACACCTAATAGGAGCGGAGATGAATCAGAACATGCACAGGCCGCAGAGGCAAAGCCAGAAAACATTCGTGGCGGGGGCTAGTTAGAATTTTTTTAAATAAAAAAATACAATAAATCTCAAGAAAATTTTATTTGAAAGTGAGAAGAGAGATCAGCTGTGTGATTGTGAGGAGAGAAAATAAGTAAGTTAGTAAATGAGAGGATAGAAAATATAGAGAATCAATAGATTTAATACACGTGACATATAATTATCTACTTAAATTATTTTTTCCAAAATTTCTTGAGGGGGAGGAAGGGTAATAAATAGATTTTAAGGGGGCTGAATCATAATTTTTTTAAATTTTTTTTACTTGTGCATAATTCTTGGTGAGGGTTGGAACCCCCTTAGCCCCCCTATCCTCAGCCTCCGACATGCTGTCAAGGAGAGGGACTGCGATGACAGGAGATGATGATGACTACAACGGCGGAATCTGTAGCTTTGCTAATGCCTCGGTGGGATTCTTCCTCGACTACAAGCACTTTAGCGCCACCAGAATGCAGAAACACATTAATCAATACTGGGGAGGAGTGGAGGTGACAGCAAAATCCTGGAGATTTTATGTGTTCAGGTTTAATTCCTTAGCACACATGAACGCAGTTCTTAAAAATGGCCCCATTGTGGTGCGGGAGAAATGCTGGCGCTAAACAGGTGGATCCCTGAGATGGTATTTTTGCCCTTCTGAGTAATGCATGTATTACTCTAGATCAGAATCCATGGGATGCCCGGAGACAGTGGCCAGCTATGCAACCATAGTCGTGGAGATGCAAGAAGTGAATGTTGGGGGTGTGGCTTCAGTTGAGAACGCAGACTATTCCAACGTCCGCATTTGGACACCGATACACCAACCAATAGTATCAAGCTTTCTCATACATTTACGACAAGGAGGAATGGTTTGGATAACCATTGGTTACGAGAGAATGCACAATTCTATAGGAGATGCGGGAAATCGGTCATACCATGTCCCAGTGTGGGTTCCAAGATAACGCTATGCTAGAATATCTTATCACACAAAGATCTGCTTTGAGCAGAGAGCTAGGGGTTGAAATACTAAGGGACAACACGGAGGAACTTTACCCTGCATCAATTAGGGTTCACCAAAATTTACCCGCTAGGAAATTCAAAAGAATAACACGCTAGGAAATTCAAAAGAATAACAGGAGATTTTCTCAGAATCAATGAACAAGCATTTCGAGGAGAGAGATGATATCTTAGATGGTTTTCAGTACCAAGAAGATATTATTTTTGTGCCACAACAAGACTCTCCAATCAAGGCAGAATACAGAGGCAAATGTTCAAAACTTACTAACAAATCCTTATGCGGAGTTTGAACATGATGATATATCAAGGAATAGCAATATTACGTGAATATTACTTTTAATTGCAATTAGAGTTAGATTCATTTTCCTATTCTGTATAGGTCTTTGTACTACTATATAATATACCCCAGAGTATGAATACAAATACACATTATTACCCTTATTTTCTACATGGTATCAGAGCCTAAAATCCTGAAACCCTAAAGAAAATTTCCGTTGATGTTTTTCAAGCTTACGTAGCCACTCGACTCCCGCGTGTTGCTTTCATGCACCGCCATTTTCGCTGTTTGTAGGTCAGCGTCTATCGCCATATCTCCGTTCGCCGCCACTGCTTACAAACTCCCGCTGTAGCTGATCCGTCCGACGTTCTTCCTGATCCGCACGCACCCCCAAGCTTCTGTACACGCCACTGCACCATACGCCTGCTGTTCCACGCGTCGCTACGTGTTTCCAATACGATCTGTCACTGATCCCCTAATTTTTCGATGATCTGTACCTGATTTTGCATTATGTCTGCACCTGGTTCTAGTTCTGATCTTGTTGAGCAAGCACGCATCGCTGCTGAAGCTGAGGCTAACAAGCTACGGAATCTCAATGTTGCCGAAGTAATTGCAGATTTACTCAAATAGTTGCAATTACAATCTATCTCTGGGGGGGATATGTCCATGCTTGGTCAATCTTTGAATGATCCTTACTATCTTAGTACTAATGACGACCCCGGTTTGTCAATCTGTCCCGTCATACTGAAAGGTGAAGAGAATTACCTTGAGTGGTTTGCTACAATTTTTGGCACTATGCTGGCCAAGAAGAAGATTGGTTTCATTGATGGAACCATTACCAAACCCTCGGATAATCATCCTAATGCAGTTGATTGGACGGGAGTTATTGCTACCCTTGTTTGTTAGATCTTGCAGACTCTAGATCCACCATTGCATTCTTTTACCGGTTACTATGCCACAGTTAAAGAATTTTGGGATGATCTTAAGCCACGATTTACTCTTAGGAATAGTCCAAATTTTTTGCATATGCGTGAAAATATGTAGAACTGTCGGCAGAATGGTCAAACTGTTGCCATTTATTTTGGCAAACTGAAGAAGTTGTTCAATGCTTACAACTCACTCCGGCCTCCTTTAATTTGCACTTGTGAAGATTCCAAAACACTGTGCACTGCAACCATGCTGCTAATGCCTTCCAAGAACGTGAGAAAGACATGATCTATCAATTTCTCAGTCTTGATGAAGACTATCACACCTTGCGATCCAACATCATGACCACCGATCCTTTGCCACCTTTCATGTGCGTATATGCTCTTGTTGCTCAGGAGGATAACCAAAAATCCATCATTTGGTCTCGCGAGTCTTCAACTAACTCTATGTCATATGCTGCACGATGCCCACTACCATTGGGTTC
>JAUOBV010234421.1:0-11635 GCA_032360425.1 Rubia occidens
CCACTTTTTCGAATTGATGAGATTTTGTTGTAAAGATTGGAAACTTTTGAGGTGATTATGTTGATGAGATTTCTTGTCCTTGGTCAGATGCTGCTTATTGCTTGTGCAAAGATGAGATTTCTACTAAACTAATGCAAAATGCCATATATTATGCTTGTAGGAATGGAGCTAACTGTAACCAAATCCTTCAAAATGGTGCTTTTTATAACCCCAACACTCAGAATGTCCTATAGATTATTAATTTTGTATCATGCATTTTTTTTTGGCTTTATTAGTATATTAAAATTTTTGAGAAGTTAATATTATTATTAAACTAATGCCCTACAAAATCATTAATTTTGGGTCTTTTTCGCTTCCTCTGAACGCAGTTGCGTGTGGCTGCTAATAAAGGAAGGGCATTTTTTTGAATCCTTGAAAAATGTTGGCACCGGTTTTTAAGAACCGGTGCCAACAAAAAATCAATGTTAAATTAACACCGTTTTTTTGGAAACCGGTGCTAATAAAAAAACCAGTGCTGAATTAACGCTAGTTTTTTAAAAAACTGGTGAAACTGTTTCACCCCCTACTTAGGCACCAATTTTTTAGACCCAAAAAATCAGTGCTAGACTTCTGAAAAACCGGTGCTAAAGGGGGTTTCCTGTGATAGTGCTAAACCATTGGATTCAGCCACTTTTGAGCTCCTCCAACAACACTTAAGTGTGTCATATTTGAGGTGTTCCTTTACAAGTAGTTTTTTTTAAAAAAAAATCATGTATATAAATCAGAAAAACAAAAAAGTAGAAAGAAGAAAAAGACAAAAAGATGAAGTGAAGTGTGCATGTTGGAATATGGAAACTTGAAAGGTTAAAGGGAATTGATGGATTTGATGGTTGGAAGTTAAAAGGGTAATAATTACCTTAGGAAGAGAAAAGGCAAGGTGCAGTGTTTGAGACAGGAAAGTAACTTTTCAAATTTTAACTTTCCACCTTCTTTTCCTATTCCTCTTTCTCGTAACTTCTCTCCCTATTTTCTTGCCATTTTCCTAATTTTGTGAGATTGTGCTCAGTTTTTTTGTAAAACCCTATGGCAGAGAGGTAAAAGTCATCCAGAACTCTTAAAGACTTGCTTGCAGCATCACAAAAAATTCTCACTATAGAAAAATCAGAGACTTCAGGAAACTGTTCGGTGAACCTAACAATGATAGAAATATTAATGAGAGCACAATGTTGGAACACTGGGAGGGTGCTCAAGAACCAGGGGTAGAAGTGGTGTCCTCAGGGCAACAAAAAAAATGCTCAAATACTAGAGGTTGAGTTCTACTCAGAACAAATTTTCATTTTTAACGGTCAATGGTTTAAATTCTTTGATGATTATATTGAATATTATCCGAAGAATGATAAGAGGGTATAACTAAGGATTTATAAGTCCTTGAACTGAAAGAAAAATGGGTATGATTTAAGTCATCTGCTTAAGGGTATTATTGGAGATATTCAGTAAATAGAGGAGTTGAACCCTAGGGTTACTAAATTGGCTTGTATTACTCATGAGGGACAAAAGGTTATGTGCATATACACTAGAGCCTCTGGACCAACAAGGCTTAAGTTAAGAAGGATGCCTGAGTGGCCTGAAAGATCTGGAGTATGGAGATCTTCATATTACAAGGAAATTCAACTATTAAACCCTAAGGTATCTCAAAGGAATGAGAGATTGAGGAATCTAATCCCCGTAGTCATTGATATTGAGTCTAATGATGAAGAGCTGAAAGTTAAGGGTGCTCTTAATGTTCCAGAATAAAATGAAGATATAGGGGGAGATGTGATGGATATGGATGTTAATGATGCTGGTGCTACTAATGTTCAAACATCAGCAAATGAGGAAGAATATTATCTGGGGGAGGAACAAATCATGTTCCAACACCAAAGGAAGAAGAGCCTGAAGAAGGCAATCAAGTGTTAACCTCTAAGATGGAGACAGTGGGAAACGAGTGTGTTGCCGATGATGTTCCAACATCATATCAGCATGATTTTGAGAAAGGGGAGTTTGAGGCACCTGAACATGGTCTTGATGATGTTCTAACATGATAGTGAGAAAATTTAAGTTACTGAGGTGGAGGATGTTCCAACACAAGAATAAGAATGTTGGAGATGATCCAACACAAGGACCTCCAGTTGAAGACCTGGTTTATACCAGTGATGAGGTGCTGGAGAAATTTGTTCAAACAAGGACAAGAAGATACAAGAGGAAAGTTGAACATCCTGATGCGGGAACAGTTCAGTCGGAGAAGAAAAAAAGGTGAAGAAGGAAACTAGCCAAATTTCTAAGAGAGCTTCATTTACAAGGGATGCCCTGAATGAAGATTTGTATGATGCTGACTGTCAAGAAAGCTGGGAGACCATTAGCAGGAGAAACATCATATCAGAAATACCCCTGGACTTAGAATCCTATTAGGAAAGTGGCTTTACAACCTTTTCTTGATTATTTGGGGTATACTGTTGTTGCTACGGTGTTCAAGGAATACAATAGGGATTTTTATGCCAATGTAATGGGAAAAAAACTTATATGTTGATTCTGAGTGGTATGGCTGGGTTGTGTACGAGGAAAGGTAGTTGGATTCTCTCTGAAATGGTCAACAAGGTGCTCGGTTTATCTGCCCCTGAGTTTGTAACTCCTTATGCTGAGGATTTGGAGGTGACTAATGATTAGATATTGACTGAAATCATAGGAGGCTTAGTAACAAAGGGGCTGGAGCAGAAGAATGCAGCCATGTTTAGTCTAACCAGTAGGTAATTTTGTTTATCACAAATTGCTATAAATTGCTGGATTCCATCTACCAACACCTCAGCCTTGACAAGAGATATGGTCAAACTGTTGTACTGCTTTGGGAACAAAATTTCAGTTCATTTGGGTCGAATCATCATAGAGAATATTGTATTCTAAGTTGTCTCCTCAAGAATGAAGAACTCTCTGCCACATCCCTGCATTATATCAGCATTGGCTAAAACTGGTAAGGCGCAGGTTTAAGATGATGATGTGATTGTTGCCACCACTCTAGTTAAAGCCAACTCGGGGACCTTCTCTACTAGGAAGATACATGATCTACCCTGGCCAGTCTCTAAAACTGGTAGCACCTCAGGTAATGCAGCGAAGAAAGAAAAAGAGGCAAAGAAGGTGGATGTGAAGGCTAAGATTGCTGCTCTGGAAGCTGAGTTGGCTAAGATGGATGCTGAACATTAAAATTAATGACTGATTTTTTCTGATGTTTATTATTCTGTAACTCGTTTCCTTTTGTCTCTGGCATGTATTATGGCACCAAGGGGGAGTACTTTTGGATTTTTGTAATTCTAGTGGCTGTGGATTTCTTGTTGGATTTTTTTAAATCTCAAATTTCTGATATTTATTTGGGTTTGTTGGACTGATGTCTAACATGAGTTGAACAATTTTCTGAAATGTTTGGTTATTGACTGTCTATTGATGTTCCAACATGGATGTTGAGGTATTCTTTTGTTGGAGCTGTGGAATTTAAGGGGAGTTAAAATTTTGGGCTCATGTTCCAACATTCATACTATTTTGGTTTGATAATTATATTTGCATAGTTGTCGAGTTGAAAGTCCAAAAGGTTGATGGGTCCACAAAATGCCAAAGGCGGAGATTATAAAGTCCAGATTTATTTAATTGGAAATTTGTGGAAACTATGGAAATGTGTAATTTTTATGTTGTAACGTCAAAGAAGGAAGGTTTGCGATATAATGAAGGTAAAAGTGTAATCCGAGAAAAAGTTTTTCATCCATGATGTTTGTGATTGGTGAATATATCAATTATATATTCATGAGATTGGATTAGATTTGTGATTTTGGAGTTGATATGAGAATATTCAGCTATGGTAGAGATATGGACGAGATATTCTAATACCTTACTTTATGGAATTAGATTTGGTATTTCATATCTCTAAGGGATTGATTGTAATCAAAATATTTTGTGGAGAAGGAATTCCATTCACACTGAACTATGATGTGTGCGACAACTTTAAATATGAAGACATTCTGGCTGGATTACTTACAGATTTAATTGGAGAAAATTTGCTCTCAATTTTTTGAATATTGAGAGAAGTAGGTGAGAGCTTTGTGTCTGTGTGCTAACATGATCAAAACCTTTTGATCAAAGTTCAGAATCATATGCCTTAATTCCTCAGGAGGGGGAGATCCACCGTCGACGAGGTTCGAGGTTAGGGGGAGTCTGATCAAGGCGGATCAGTAGCAAGGGGAGCTTGTAAAATACACATGGTGTAATTAGAAAAGATAAGTATAGTTTTATGGTGAGCATTGCTCTATCTTTCTTGTTTTACTTTATTACCTACTTGGTTAGATAAATGATGTTGGAACATAGTTACGATAATTGACAAATTTAGGTAAAACTAAAATTTCATGTACTAATATTCTTGTGGAATTGGATATACATCTAGCAACAGTAATTCGTGTTTCATATATCATTAGTAATAATGTCAATCACCAACACTATAAAAATATCTTGTGGAATTGGATATATAATAGTAGTTCGTGTTTCATATATCATTTAACACTAATACCACAACACCTGATTAAACACATTTATATAATAATAAAAATCAAATGCACAAAGTATATACAAAATTCACCTAACACTATGAACATAAACATATATAATAATATTCTTGTGGAATTGGATATACATCAAACAATAATAGTTCGTGTTTCTGCCAGCCACTAATACTATTAACACCTCTTGTAGAATTGATAAACATCAAACACTAGTAGTTTGTATTTCATATATCACCAACACCAATGCCACAACACATCTTTAAACACATTCATATTTACAAAGCTAAATCCCAAAGTATATACCAAATTCACCAACACTATAAATATATGTACTAATATTTTTGCGGAATTGGAGTTCGTGTTTCATGTAGCATTAACACTAATGCAAATACATTTATATCGATAAAACCAAAGGCACAAAATATATGCAAAATTCACCAACACTGAAATAATGTAAGAAACGAAAGAAACGTGGTTGAGAAAAACCCCATTAAAAAACCTCAGTGAACTCAACTTGAGATAGAAACATAAAGCTCAAAAAATTCAAAAAAAAAATCTATATTGAATACCTATTTTTTTACTGTATCATCGCCTCCGGCGGAAGAATTTGTTGTCGATAAAAAAAAGAGCAATTCTATTTTAGGTCCAAACAAAAAGGGTAACACAAGTTTAAAATTTAAAAACAAATCATTATCTGCACAATCAATGAATACCTACAAGTAGAGAATTGGAAAGGGGTGTTAGTCGACGTATGTTTGACATTGTTTACTTCAACAGAGAAGATAGTAGTGTTTGAGTTCAATAGAGAGTCAGAGACGATGGTGGAGGTGAGGAAACGCTCTGAACAAAGAGCATGCAGAAAATTGATAAGACAAAATAATTGTGATTTCATATAATTTGGTAATTAATTATTAATTTAATGTAGTTTTAAAATAATGGGCCAAATAGCCTAATGAATAAATAAAGGGTATTTAATATATAGGCGGGGTGGATATAAAATAACATCCACACTCGACCCATTACCCTTGGCGGGTATAATTTTCATACTCATACCTGCCCCACCCTCACCAAAACTACCCGTCCCATTAGACTGAATGCAGGGCAGACCTCCACCAAAACCTGCCCCACTGTCATCCCTAGCAGTAACGACTGGCAAGAACTAGTCCCACCATCGCCCATGAGTCTAAAAAGCTGAAATTGTCGAGGATTGTCGCACCCTCGTACAATTAGACATTTACGATATCTCCTTAGAAAGCATTCCCTGTATATTTTATTTCTTTTAGAACTAAGTGTTCTTCAGTTAAAATGTTGCAATTAAGGATTTACATGGAGTTTTTGTTGACTCGAATGGAAATTCAGGAGGTCTGGCTTTGTTTTGGAATAAAGACATAGATTTTTCAGTTTTGAGCTAATTTTTTAACTTTATTGACTTTACAGTTAAAGGTCCATCCACTCATTTGATCTGGCATTGTACAGGATTATACGGCGAGTTGGAAACCAACAAACACCACCTTTTCTAGTAGAATTTTCCTACACTCGAGAGTAATTACAACCTACCGTAGCTATGCATTCCAAAGGGAATTTCAAAGTTCTAAATATAACCTCCAGGACAAATTACTGACTTCAAATTGGCTCTAAGCTAATGTAACTAAACTGATTTGGGATATGAGGGATATGCATTTAAATGGTTTCAGAATTGGAAAAAATTCTCACATGGTCAAGGCAAGGCTAGACAGAGCACTGGCAACACTGAGTTGGCAAAGCGCTATTCCAACCTCAACACCAACTCACTTATTTGTCGCCAATTTAACCATGTACCTATCTTATTAAGCATAAGAACTCAGCATAGAGATGCTTCATCAATAACATGAAGTCGACTATTAAGATTTGTGAATTACTGGACACAATCACTGAGATGTGAGGACAAGGTGCAAAACTCTTGGCATGGAATGCTTACTAATCTCCCCAGCGTTGTAACTCGGTTCAAACCTATTAGTTTATGCAATGTAGTATCTTGAATTGTATCAAAATTCATATCTAAATAGGGTTAAAGATATTTTAGACACGGTTATCTCAAGCTACCAAAGTGCCTTTGTAAAAAATTAGCTGATTATGGACAATGTTTTAATCTCACATGAGATTCATCACTATATCATGAGATGAAGAACATGGGCATATGGGGTCTATGTCCATCAAATTGGATATGAGAAAAGCTTTTGACATAATTGAATGACCCTTCCTTCTAAAGATTCTCACAAAAAAAGGTTTGGCCCCACTTTCGTCCTGTTAATTGAAAACTGTATTTCAACGGTGAAGTTCTCTTTTATGCTTATTGGAAAGCAGTTTGGCAGAGTTATACCTTCCACGGGATTACAACAAGGTTATCCGATATCCTCATATTTGTTTATCATCTGCAGTGAGGTATTCTCCTAGATGTTGCAGGAAGTTATACTAAGAAAAGAACTTCATCGGATAAAAATATCTAGATATGCACCGACAATATCTCATCTCTTGTTTGCCGATGACACACTGATATTAGGGAAAGTTACTACATAAGAAGAAATCAAATTAAGAGACATTGTGCAGATATTTGGTTTAGCCACTGGACAGAAGATTAATTTTGATAAATCTTCCGTTATGTTCAGCCCAAATACTTCAGGTGGTGACAAATCCTGAATCTTATCTATACTACAGATGTTTGAACAGTAAATCAGGAGAAAAACTGAAGACTCCCAATCTGATTTGGATGATCTAAGTCAGCATCTCTATAAAGACTTAAGGATAGGATTCGAAAACAAAATGGAATGTTAGAACCATAAACAACTATCCAAAGAAGGAAAGGAGGTGCATATTAAAGAAGTTCTACAATCCATTCCTACCTACACAATGTATTGTTTTTATGTTACCTAAAAACCTGATAGATTATATTCATAAAATATATGCAAGATACTAGTGGGGAAGAACTTCCCAAAAGAAGAAGATTCATTGGGCCAAATGGGGCCAACTTTGTCCACTAAAAGGCTTAGGGGTTTAGGCTTCAAGGACATAAAAATCTTCTACACTGTAATGCTAGGAAAGAAAGTTTGGAGAATACTTAGCAACCATAATTCGATGGTGGAAAAAGTAATAAAATCTAAATACTATCCATCACCATCATTCTTGGATGCCAAACTTGGCTATGATCCCTCTTACACATGACGATGCATAATAGAAAAAATATGACTTTTGAAACTAGGAGCCCATTAGCGTATTGGATCTGGGGTGACAACTAATATAAAACATGATCTTTGGTTACCAAAAGCCGGTAATCCAAAACCCCAATCTCTTCCAATATCCTTCCAAGATGATCTAAATAGTGAGCCAATTGAAATTGAAAGCCTCTAATATTTGGGATGAAAGTTGCATCAGAGCACGTTTCAAAGAAGAATAAGCATCCCTCGTTTTGTCTATGCCATGTAGTAGTAACCACCATCATCCGGATATATGGACTTGGAAACCAATGACCAACGGTAAGTACGCTGTCAAATCAGGATACAACTTAGGAATTAATTCTCCACTCTATTTGATAAGATATCAAAATTGTCATTTATTATATTTTTCTTAGTTTAGTATTTTTGGTAGATTAACACTATATTTTTTTCCCATTGGATTTTTTAATGGGATAGTGTGATCATTTTAGTTTATTTTTTATTATTAATGAAGACATAAACTCAGACATGTTGTCTTAGAAGAGTTTTGGTAATATTTTAATTATTGTTTAGAATCTTCAGTTTTATTTTGATTAGAATTAGATTTGGTAGGTTTAGATAAGGTAGATTCATTCAAAAATTCATCCAATATTTGGATTGATTTAATTCGATGAATATAGTCATCATTTATTTTAGGAGTTCTAGTTAGATATGGTTTTAGCTAATTAAAACTGCCATAATTATTTTCTGTTTCTATTTGTACTGGCTGAATTTTACCCTATAAATAAAGGGGTTTGGCCAACATTATTTTTACAACATTATACAACAATTATATTCATACTTTTGAGAAATTCGCATTATCTTCATTGCTACTTAATCCCGCGGGCTATTTAAGTTTCAATACTCCCTTTATATTCGTACCCTGCCAGTTAGACGTTTATAGAGAAACCTTTTAAGTGTACCCTGCGGGCTAGACGCTTAGAAATCGAGTTGAGTGTACCCCACGGGCTAGACGCTGCAATTCGTGCTACATAGGTGTTTGGGCGAGATTTCCACCTGTGTTAAAGATCCAATATTTCGCAAACCAGAGTTTTGGCAAGGAGATTCATATGACTTTAATTATTCAAAATAAGTGTTTACTGGATATGTTAAAACATGAACAACGATTCTATTTCAGTTAGAGTCATCTATCATGAAAAACATTATTTTATCATTTTTAAGATTAGATTGTAATTTTTTAAAATTTAAAACATTTCTTTAAAACTTCTAGAATTATAAGAAACATTTTGCAATAAATAAAAATAAATATCAGATCACTAAATTAATTCTTTTTTTGTATATATAGTATCATACTTATTTTAAAAACTTTAACATAATTTGATGATTAGTATTTTATTTTATAAATGATAAATATTAAATTAATATTTATGAAATATGTTACGAAAATTTTAGAATGAAAATTTTATAAGGGAGACGTATAAAAAGTTGAAAGAGAATTAGCATATTTTGTTAAGTGTTAAGGAACCATCGTTAGTACTAAGAAAGTAAAGGTTATGCAGAGATCGACCAGTAGAAACAGATCCTCTAGAGTCAGATTGTAGTTGCAAATGTTTGAGTAAAACTGCAATCACATCGCCGGTATTGATATTCTGTAACTTATTAGCCTCGGTTTCAGCAGCAATGCGGGGTTGCTCAGCAACATTGGAACCAGAACCAAAAGCAGACATTGTTGCGGATCAGCAGCAGTGGCAGATCGGCAATGCGAATAACGCGGCGGCGCCAGAACTTCACGACGGTAGCACGTGAATGACAAGGCGGCGCTTGGCTTAAACGCTCAGGTGGACAGAGGGAAATAGACGAGCGACAGCGATGGATCGACGATGATTAATCTGTGGCGACGATCAGCAGCGGTGATCGGCAAATGAGCGACAACAGACGATCAGTAGCGGTGGATCGGCTGCATCGATCGACGGATGAGCAACAACAGACGAGCAGCAACGGTGGTTCGGCGATGGCGCGTGAGAGGACGCACGGCTGAGATCGACGGCGACGGAGCTCGGGAAAAACACCATAATTTATTATTTATGTTTTCAGGATTTTAGACTCTGATACCATGATAAAATGTAAAAGACTTTATTAATGGTGTATTGATATAACATCAATGACCCACCTCATCAATGATGAGAGTTACAAAATATAGTGATATAAAGACCAAAGACCAACATGATAAGGTAAAAGCCAACTAACTAATTCTATGAGGATATTCTCCTAAACCTAATATGAAACTAATTCTATAAGGTAACCACCGTTTATAACTGTTAAATTTAAGTGTATCTTGGTCTTCCATCTTAAAATTAATTGGTACTAAGTGGAGGTGACCCAAGACCTTATATATTAGTTATTATCATTGTAAGGAACCGATGTGAGATATATCTTTTAACACGCCCCTCACGTGCCAACGTGGAAACACTCCACAACCCATATCGGGCCAAATTAAAGGGATCCACACATTGCCCCAATAAACCCAAATTGGGTCCAGGTCTTAAATAATTGGCACTATATCATGTTAAATTTAGAGGTATTTTGGGCTTCCATCTTAAAACCAATTGGTACTAAATGGAAGTGACTCAAAACCTTATATATTAGTTATTATCATTGTAAGAAACTGATGTGGGATATATCTTTTAACAATAATCTTTCCTACAAGAAAAGAGTTTCTATTTCCTTAACATTAAGGTATATTTTTTTATCGATACCAATGAAGATGAAAGACAATTAGCATATAAAAGGTACTCCCTCCGTTCCAAGGAAATTTGCACAAAATATTTTTCATGATATTCAAGAAATATGTTTGACTGTAAATATATGTAACTAAGGACAATAACGTAAAAAAATTGATATTTAGAAACTATATGTTACAACGAATCTAACAATATCTCATGCGAATATTTATGCTCATATATCTATTCAAATATATAGTCAAAGTTCAATAATTTTGACTGTCAAATAGCAAGTGTGCAAAATCGAGAGAGTATTTTTTTGTTTAGCTACTAATACCCGAGAAGATGAAAGACAATCAGAATATTTCATTATGGCGTACATTTGTAAATTGTTTGATAGTAGTGAGATGGGATGAATTCGTGATGTGTGCTACCATAGGTCAAGGATGTCGTGTCGATTATTTGAATCTTGCTTCCAAATTACTGGAATAAAAAATACGAAGTTACTGGAATAAACAAAATAGAAAGAAATGTTTATGATCTGCACTCCGCTGGATCGTTACCTTTGGGAGAATTAATTCACGGGATGCATTTAAAAAATAAAAATTTGTATTGTTTGCTTCATTACTTACTGCTAAATACAATAAAGTTTTTCCTCTGTCTCATTTTAAACAGCACACTTTTACTTTTGACAGTTGACTTGAAAAATGTTTGATCCTTAATATCATTATGAATAAATAAAACTGATATATGTTATAATGAATCTAATAAGGTATCACGCAATAATGTTTATATTCGTATACTAATTCCATTTTTTGGTCAAGGTTAAAATTTTTTGACTAAATGAATATTTAAATTACAGCTTGAAATGAGGCAGGCAGTAACTAATGGCAAGTCCGGGGCCATCCACGGAGATTCTAGAATTCAAGAGTTAGTTTGACACAAGCCACAATCGGGCGTCACTCCAACTGTGTATTAGGAATATCTAGTGATTTAAAAAGATAATTGTGTGTCTAACAAACTACTAAGCATGCAAGCAACGAGATTTAAATATGATTAACTAGTCTTGGGGGGGGGGTATTGGCGTAACATGACAGATTAATGACTTTGATCCTAAATTCTATCACATATAACCATATAAACTTATTTTCATGCCTATATCACATAGTGTGGA
>JAUOBV010234532.1:0-11635 GCA_032360425.1 Rubia occidens
GTATATAATTGTGAAAATGTCAATCTAACTCTCAAATGTTTGAAAGTTAAAAAAAACAAAGCCTAACTATTTAATGAAATCGTCAATATAACCTTGGACAACACTTCTGGCGTTAACCTTGTAATTGACGCCGTTGACTTGACTTAAAAAGGCAAAAATATCCCCAGCTAAAAACAAAAAATTATGTGGACCATTTTACCCTTACTCACGCCGTTGCTCTACCATCACCATCGTTGCTCTGCCACGTCCCGGTGCTCTACTGCCTACAGGGGTGGATATACTTAGTGGCATGGGGTAATCATGGTAAAAAAAATATGGAGTATTAGTATTTGGTTACCTCATGTAAATTTTTTTTTACCATTAATATTAAATATATATTTTATATATTAGTGGTTAACCCATTGAAAATTTTCTGGATTCGCCACGAAACCAAAAACCCTTGCATGCCACCTCCGCCCAAAAATCTGCCTGTCCTCCAAACCCACACCACTGTCGGCCATCGGCAAGTAAAGACATCAAATGTCCTAATTCACGAAAAACCTTTTAAATTAATTTACAGTACCGAAATGTAATCTAGCTTTCCACGTGATAGTTTGCGACACAACTAACTGCGAAAATGTTAGTGACGAATTATTATTTTCATTAAACGAAATTAAAAAGGGCAACAAATCAGACATTCATTAGATCAAAAGGCGATAACGCTCACCCGCAACGCCCCCACCTACCCGACACCACAGACCCTGGTGGAGGAGGTAAATTTACGGTAACCCAGCGCCAGGACCCGTTGGCGGTCACTACTCGGTGCGCACAACGGACCCAAGCCACAGCCCATAGACCCACACATGGGAGCCCGGTGCCGGTAACTCTTGAAAAATCCCCACACTGCTGCTGCCGAATTTCAAACCATTGACTATTGTACCATCATACCAACGTCCCAATCGTTGGGGTACACCGTGAGTGTACAAACCAGACATTCATGATGCACGCACACGTTTGACCGAAGCGACGTTACAGAATTAGAAAAGCAAGCTGTCTGACAATCAATTACTAGTGAGATATTTATTCCCAAATTAAACAAAAATCTTCTTTCTGCTCTGTCATTAACGTTTTCCCCCTTTTATGGCCGGCTTATTAATTAATTAGTCGTTTTGCGTACAAAGTTAAATTGTTGGTAGCGTGCAAATTGAGTTATTGTTATAGTCAAACTAACTAAATAAAGTTTCGTTTTCTCCTCATATTTTTTTACAAACTCTAAATAGTGAATTGCATAATGATATTTATTTTATAATAATGTCCTGTGTGGTATATTTATTTAATTAAGAAAGTTTGAAAAATGTGACATTTACCAAGGGATAAGATAAGTTAGAAATTTAATCATATTGAGTTTTTTTTAATAATTAACGAAAAAATAAGGGTCAGGAACCTTTGGAAGACTTGGTTTGTAAGGCCCACGAGAGCAAGCCCGATCTCTGCCCAGCATGCAGCATTTCTGGCGAATGGTGTCACATAAATTAATCCCACCAGGTTGTCTTTCAGACATATCGCCTGTTGCCGTGGATGAGGGATCATAACGCCGACGACGTAGTTGATGATGTCCTCTTTGGTGGAGAAACTGTCCCAACTCCCACAAACAGAATTCAGATTTTTTTGTGTGTACCACTCAGTAAACTTAATCAAGATATAAATTCTGATTTCACAATGACCATGATCTAAAGTTTTCTACTTCCTCCGTCGCAGTAAAAATAGCACAATTTTCTTTTCCATCCGTTCAACAAAAATGACATACTTTGAAAAGTATCCAAAATTGCAAAGAATACATTGTTAAATTTTCACAATGTCCTCTTTAACAACTCTCAGACTGGGCTCATAGCTTTTCCAAAATATCTCTCATTTTCCACAATTATTCTTTGCCACATCAGTTTGCATAAAAGAGCGAGCCAAAAACAAATGCACCATTTTTGTTGGGACGGAGGTCGTAGTAAATTTGTGCTGAATAATGAATGAATGATGATAAAAACAAATAATCCCTTCGTCCCAGCCGAATCTGCACACTTTCCTTTTTTTTATCCGTCCTACGCAAATCCGCACACTTTTCTTTTAATGAAATATTCAAAATGTAATAAGACATAATAACCCTTATTAAGTTATATTATACACACATCTCAAATATTCAAAAATACTTCAGACCTTAAACTCTTCCACCCAATCTGCATCGTCACCACTTTAACTCAACCCAACTTCATTTCCTCGACACCGCCCCATTTCCTCGACTTCCACCGGACCCCTAACTTTCCCAACTTCCCCACCTGTGACCGATTCCCTAGCCACAGCGAAGAGAAACAGTGGCAGAGAGAACATGAGTCATAGAGAAGAGGCAGAGAGAAGCGGCGGCGAGAGGCGGTGGTGGCTGAGCGAGGCGGAGGTGGAGGCAGATAGATCTAGGTAAGGTTGAAGATGGTGGAGGCGGAGAGAGGGGGGTGGCGGAGACTAAGGCGGCGGAAGGTGAGGACGGAGAGAGGGAGACGATGGAGAGGAGGGATCCGGCGGAGACATCGGTAGAGATGGTGAGTCGGAGGAACGGATTTGAGCAAAATAGGGGAGACAGGGGCAAATAAGTCATTTCACATGATTAAAATTTGGAGAACAGACATCTCCCTCTGCAGGTTCCCATGGGACAGAGGAAGTACATTACTCTTTGCAAAACTATCTCAAATTATTCCCTAGCTATCTTTTAGACCGTTTTGAAGTGTACATTATTAAAGATGGGGATCATTGCAACATATGAAATAAGTATTTGAAATTATTATCCTTGTTTTTTTGGATAGTTATTATTTATACACTATAATACATTTTCAAACTTTTTCAAAGTTATAGGAATTTTGTTGCTATTAATAAAAATAAATATCAAATCACCACATTAGTTACATCAATAATAAAATAATTTCGTCTAACTATTAGTCGATCTAAAACAAGATTTTTTATTAATTTATTTATTACATTTTTGGCGAGACTTTAAGCCATGATCTCCAGATCTTATCTGCATTTCATTTCAATTCACTTCACTTCAATTCTAATCAGTTCAATTCAGTGAAAATTTAAGTTGATGAAAATTAACTCAATTTAGTCATACATTCACTTATTTTTAGTTCAATTCAATTCAAATCAGACCAGATCATACATATGAACTCAAGAGAACGAGGCCTAAATCTCTAATCTGATTCAATTTCATTATTTGGTAGTACTTGCGAAGAATTAATCATATACACCACCTTAACACATTTATTAAGTGAATTCTACTTGAAATAGAGCTAAAAAATTGTCGAAAATTCAACTTAATTTATCACCAAATATCCTACACACTTCAGGTGGAAGTGTTCCTTAAGTACTTAAAAAACACAAATTTCTTAATTATTGCAGATATAGAGAGCATGAAAAAGATATCCACTAATAAAGTAAAACATATAAATTATTTTAAATCCAGGGCAGATTAATTTGGCCACTTCTAAGCTGCAAGGGACACCTATCTCAAGGGCGTCGAGCTTAGATAAACCTGTAGTTTAATTATGGTAGGCATAATGTTGATTACGCATTAAACCACACAACACTTTTTTCCTTTCAGTTCAAAGCCTTAATTTGGAAAACATTGAAAATATGCTAGGATGTACCAAAAGAAGCTACTAACGAATATAAATATTACCTCCTCTCATAAAAATGACACATTTTAACTTTTGAAAATCAAACTGAGCCACCTTCGAAATAAATAAAATACACATAGATATATTACATTAATGGATCTATTATACTTTGATTCCCGTGAAATGATCCTATAACAAAATTTTCAAAGTTTCAAAGACTTCAACGATATATTAAAAAGAAAGAGGATCACTATTGATACCTCTTGAAGTCGGAAAGAAACATGTTGATCTCCCTTGAATTAGAATAGAAAACCATGACCTTGTAATACTGTTCATTATATTGAGCACAAAAGCGTTGTGAGCCCTAGTTTAAAAATAATAGTGAAACTTAAAAAGGATACCAATTCCGGTAAAAAAAAATTCATCATATCTGTGATTTCGTGACTTTAAATCATTTGGGCCGTGAGGCCAGGTTTCTTTTGTGAGGATTTTGGTTTTATACATGTAAGACACATCTGTGCAGTAAAGAAAAGTCGAAGGGGTATGAGGATTTTTAGTGCGAAATTCATTATTTTGCCTCAGGTGATTAAGAGGAATATGCAGTAGCCGTGGGACAAAATAGGGGACTTTTGGTGGATTGTAATTCTTGTAATCTCATTTGTCGATTTAGTGGAACCATTCTTGCAGGAAGTAGGTGGAAACGTCGAACATGGGTAAAATTTCTCGTGTTCTTGCACTCTTTGATTTTCTTTGATATTGTCAATTGCTAGTACACTCATCGTTGATTGCTTCCGCACGTTATATATTCGTTATTTGTCGCAACAAATTGGTATCAGAGCAAGGTTGGGCTGAAAATTTGGGTCGTTTATATGTTGTTTTGTGTGCACCCCAAGTGTTCGACAAATTGTCTTCTTAAAGCTTTGGGTTGTGTTGTGATGGCGTAGATCTCGAAAGTTATATTGAAAAGTTTGATGGCTCAAATGATTTCGGGTTGTGGAAAGTGAAGATGCTAGGTCACCTCAGGAACATGAGTCTCAGGAAGGTTCTAAACGGGTCCAATAAGCTTCCGACGACATGGGATAAGGCGAAGAAGAAGAGGTGTTACCAAGATCTTTCAACACTATGATTCTTAGTCTAGATATGGTTGTATGTTGAAACGGTGATACGGTGTACGACGGGGGCCGAGATATGGTTGAAGTTAGAGTCACTTTACATGATGAAGACATTGTCTAGCCGGTTGTTTCTCAAGGCACAATTTTTCACATTAAAGATGGCGGAAGGAAAGGATTTTATGGAGCATCTCGACAAATTCAACAAGTTGATTGTCGATTTGGAGAACATTGATGTGAAATATGACGATGAGGATCAAGCATTGGTTTTGCTTTATTCATTGCCAAGGTTGTACGAGCACATTATTGACATCATTATACATGATAGAGAGGAGATTACTCTCGAAGAAGTTGTTGAGACATTGAAGTCAAAGGAACACAAATGACAAACAGAAATGGAAGGTACTAGCGAAGATAGCTTGGTGATGCACTAAGGGAGGTCGAACAACAAAGATTTCAAAGGCAAGAGGAAGTTACGGTCGAAGTCTCAGAAATCGAAGAAATTCATCATCAAGTGTTACAAGTGCCATGAAGGGCACATGAAGAAGAATTGTCGGAATCGAGGAGATTGAGCGACCAAGAGAGGAGAAGGGATAGAAAGGCGGAAATTGTTCAAGAAGTTGTTAATGGTTACGAGAGCTCTGATGTCCTCGTAGTCTCCACCACTCAATCCAACAAATGTTGGATCATGGACTCCGGATGCTCATTCCATATGACACCATATGAAAGTTGGTTTGAGAGCTGCAAGAAAGTCGATATGGGCAAAGTGTTACTCAGGAACAACAAGTCATGTAAGGTGGCCGGAATCGGTAATATGTGGATAAAGTATCATGATGAGATCGAGCGGATTTTAACGAGGGTACTACATGTCCCGCGTCTACAGAGGAACCTTATTTCACTTGGAACTTTTGACCAACTTGGATTTTGTTGGGAAGGTGAAAAGACTTTCTTAAAGGTCACTATGAGGTCACTAGTTGTCATGAGGGGTGTCATGTGGCGGCGGTGGAGGTAGGTACTTTGGCGAAGGTAGCACCTTGATTAGTATCACTCACATGACCCAACCTTGATCGAGGATGCCAACTTAAGGTTGAGGTAAGTACTTTATTACTTTCATTGATGATTGCTCTCGTAAGGTTTAAGTGTACATCTTGAAATCCAAGAGTGAGGCTTTTGGCAAGTTCAAGGATTTGAAAATGATGGTTGAAGTCCAAACGGGGAGAAAGATCAAGAAGCTTCGAACGGACAATGGTTTGGAGTTCTTGAGTGATGAGTTCAACCATTACATCAAGGAAAAATGTATGGTTAGGCATAAAACCCCGGGGTACCCCATAACAAAATGGACTTGTGGAACGGATGAATCACACACTACTTGAGAGGATGAGATGCATGTTATTTGAGGCTGGTTTGCCGAAGAAGTTTTGGGGAGAAGCCGTGAACACGGCAGCTTACTTGATCAACCGATGTCTTTCGACGACTTTGAATTGCAAGACACCGGAATAGGTGTGGAATGCTTCCCCACCAAAGCTCGACAAGTTGAAGGTATTTGGTTGTGTGACTTACATGCACCAAAGAGAGGACAAGTGATGTGCCCAATTTATATCATATTTTTAGCACATTCGAAGTATGCTTTTGTAATAGATTAGGAATTTAATTTGAAGAAAATCGACATTTTATCAATTAGAGGGTTAGGATGACATCACATGTTTTATGTCCTAATTCTTTGATTTATGAAGTGTTTTGAAGATCACTTTCAAGACTCTTTTTGAAGAGTTCGGGTTTGAAGAGGCGATGGAATTTTGAAGAAGAGGCCAATTATTCTCGAAATTGGTAGAAGCTGGCCAGAGAGCTTATCACGGTCAGTGTCAAATCTGCATGGTCAGTGGCCACGATCAGTGTCAAATTGGCACGGTCTGTGACAAAGGGTCCAACAGCCCATTTTGTTGTTTTTCTCTTTTATTTCCTAGACTATAAATACCCCTCCCCCCATTGAAGACCACACATTTTCTACCTTCAAAATCCTAGTTTGCATTTACTCCTTCATCTTTTCTCCAATGTATACCATGGATTTTTGTGTTTTTGTTAAAGGTTTAGCTAATCTAGGCTACATATACTCTTGGGAGCAGTTGATAAACATTTCTAGTATGAATTTGTGAGATTTGATTTCTCCTATTTTGTGTTTTGATTATCATGTATATTTTGTGCTTTGTTGATACCGGTGCTTCGTATCTTATGACCAGTGACAAGGATCTTCTTTATGATGTTGAGTATGATGAAAATGTTGTTGTTATCCTACATGATGATTCTATTTCTACCGTTGTTGAACATAGAAAACTTCATTTTGGAGATGTTTTTGTGAATTTTGTTCTCTTTATTCTAATATTACGATGCAATTTGTCGTCGTTATCCAAGTTAACTACTACTTTAAAATGTCTAGTTTTGCCAAAAATTGTATGTATTACAAGATATCAGCACGAGGACAGTGATTGGCGCGGGTGAACAATGAGGAAGGATTTATTGGTTGCACAGATTGGGAGCTATACACTCTACACAACCGTCCTTTTCTGTTACTACTTCAGTGTCTTCGTCTGTTTTATGGCATCAGCATTTTTGGGATTCCGTCCTCATCGTTGTTGTCTTCTATCCCAGCTATTTCTTTACATACTAGGGATTTTAATAAAACTGTTCCCTGCTCAGTCTGTCATCGAGCAAAACGGTGTAGAAATAGTTTCCTGTTAGTTCTGCTAAGTCTAGTATTTTATTTGAACTTATATATTGTGATATTTGGGGGCCTGATGATTTACCTTCTTCTAGTGGAGCATTTTCATTTTAAACTATAGTTGATGATTATTCCTAAATTGTTTGGGTTTACTTATTAGTTTCTAAATCTCAAGTACCATTGAAGATGAAGGAGTTTTTTGGCGCTTTTTCAAACACAGTTTCACCGTCCCATTCGGCAGGTTCTAGCTAAAAGTGGAATCGAATGCCTCTCATATCATTTTTTCAGGAGAAAGACATTCGTTTTGAGACCTCCACGGTCTACACACCTTAGCAAAATGGGCAGGTGGAATAAAAGCACAGACATATTCTTAATGTTGATCGTGCTCTTTGTTTCCAAGCTCATTTGCATATTGACTTTTGGGGAAAAAGCATTCTTACAGATGCCTACCTCATCAATTGCACACCAACACCTATGTTAAGTGACCGATCGCCTCATCAGCTCTTGTACAGTCACACACCAGATTACAACCATCTTCGTATGTTTGATTGTATGTGCTTTGCTTCTCAACTTCCAAGGTTGCGTGATAAGTTTGTATTTAGAAGTCGGAAGTGCGTCTTTCTTGGCTATCCTATTGACAAGAAAGCCTGGCGTGTTTACGACTTGGAGTCTAGAACTGTGTTTGACAGCCGATATGTGATATTTTATGAAGATTGCTTTCCTTTTGCACTTGTTTTTGTGAAGATTCCATTTGCTAATCCACTGCCATCTTAGTCGCCTGCTATTTTTGACGACTTCCTCACTGATTCGTCCGACCTGATGGAGCTGCCAAGTTTCGATGAGTCGAAGCCAGCTTAACTAGCGACTCAGTTGTCTATGATTGGTCACTGGTCAGCTCTACCCGAGCCGTGGCCTCCTGCAGCCGAGTCACATCAGTCGTCGCCCACCTCACTTTCGTCAGTTCCCTCCGCCGTCCTTTATCCCTGATTCCAATTGACCATTTCTTCCTCCCAGCACTCATCTTCGTCAGCCTCCTGATAATTTGAAGGATTATATTTGCACTGCTACTTGCTCAATAACCCCCCTGCTAATCTCGCATTGTCTGGTTCACTGTCCTCGGGTACTCGTTGCCCTATTGCTTATTATGTTTCCTGCAATAATTTTTTGGTTTCGCATTCTAGATTTTTGGCTGCAGTTATAGATGCCACTGATCTAGTCACTTTTACAAAAGCCTATCATCACTCTTATTGCCATGCGACTATGTCTGTTGAGATTGATCCACTCGAGCGGAATAATACATGGGTTCTTTCTCCTCTTTCTACTGGAAAGGAGACAATTGGATGTAAGTGGGTTTTGAGACCTCCACGGTCTACACACCTTAGAAAAATTGGCGAGTGGAACAAAATCACAGACATATTCTTAATGTTGATCATGCTCTTGGTTTCCAAGCTCATTTGCATATCAACTTTTAGGGAAAAGGCATTCTTGATAATTGTCAGATTGAAGGGACTGACTTCACTGAGACATTTGCTCTTGTTGCCAAGATGAGTTTAGTTCAACTTTTCTTGGTTGTTGCTGCTATTCGAGGTTGGGATCTTCATCAGGTGGATGTTCACAATGTATTTTTGCATAGTGATTTTTAGGAGAAGGTATACATGTTTCTGCCTCCTAGTTATACACTTCTGGTTCTTGGGTTGGTTTGCAAGCTTCACAAATATCTTTATTGTATGAGACAAGCTCCGCGAAATTGGTTTGCTAAACTGGAAGCTGCTTTTCGTCTCTTTGGTTTTGTTCAGAGCAAGCCATATTACTCTTTGTTTTCTTACTGGAGGGATGGTGTTTCTCTCCATGTTCTGGTTTATGTTGTTGATCTTATTATTTTTGGTTCCTCTCCAGAGTTGATGACTAAGTTCAATAAGTATTTGTGCTCCTGTTTTCATATAAAGGATCTTGGTGCTCTGAAGTATTTCTTAGGCATTAAGATAGCTCGTCGATCTAATAGGATGTTTCTATGTCAACAAAAATATGCCTTAGATATTTTGTCAGATACTAGGTTATCGACACAATATCGCCAATTAGTTGGGAAGCACATTTATCTCACCATCACTCATCCGGAACTTAGCTATTTAGTTCATACCTTGCCCCAATTTATGGAGAAGCTGCGTTTGGCACATTGGCATGCTGCACTGTAAGTGTTGCATTATCTTAAGAGTCGTACTAGTCAGGGGTTGTTTCTATCAGCTAAGAGTTCCCTTTAGCATACAGAATTTTGTGAGTTTGATTAGGAAGCTTATCCGATTACTCGTCGATCTTTGACTGGTTATTTTGTGATGATTAGTGAATATTCAATTTCTTGGAATACGAGAAGCAACAGGTTGTTTCTCATTTTTTGAATGAGGCATGATACCGAGCTATAGTTGTTGCTTGATGTGAGTTGTTGTAGCTCAAGTCTTTCCTTCAATCTTTAAGCGTTGCTCATCCTACTCCGATGCGTTTGTATTGTGATAGTCAAGCTGCTCTTCATATTGTAGCCAATCCGGTGTTCCATGAGAGAACTAAGCACATCGATATTGACTGTCATTTTGTACGTGATTTGATTCAGTCCAGTGATGTGGCTACTTATATATAGGGACTTCCAGTCAACCAGCATATTTTTTTTACTAAGGCACTTGGACGACAGTCATTTCAGAGTTTACTTGGCAAGTTGGACATTCGGGATTCTCATGCTACAACTTGAAGAGGTGTGTAGAAGATATTTTGTGATATTATTGTACCTTAGATAGAATCATTTTCCATTTGTGATTCTTTATAGACTGTCTATATATTGTATGCTTGTATCATCAATGAAGCCCACACGTTCATATTTTTCAGCTATTACATAGTGTGTTACATGTTAAAAGTAGTGCTATATACTAATGTTTGAGTTCCATTGTAAGCATTTCGAAGTGGGGGAGCAGTAAACTTGTACATTAGCAATGTTACTCCATCAAATGTTAGGACCTAAGCCTTATAAATTTTAGGACAATTTTGCCCTCAAGACCACAACCTCCATTGCCAAGCCGCCACCACCACCACCACCCCTTCCTCCATCTACCACCACTACCACCCCCTCCAACCAGTCCCTCATCTGCCCGCTGACTCGGCGCCGTCTCCAGCCACGCCGCTGCCTCCACACTAAACCTTCCACCAAAGATTAAACGACGTGTCACTAAATCCGTCGTTCGAACAGCATTGCAAAATCCACCACGCCGCCTCTTGCCACCCCAGCCTTCTCCAGCCACACTGCCTCCTCCACACTAAACCCGCCACCATAGATCGAACAACAGTGAGGAACGAACGCTGTTCAATGCTTAGGAAGTAGTTAATTAACTTGGGGATCATATTTGTATTCAAGTATTAATGTCTATTTTGTGAGATTTATCATATCTACCCATTTCTATGTGTTTTGTAATATTTTGTTGGCTTGTTCTTCATATTCTTGTGAATGCATGATTATCACACTTAGTTAGCACACACCAAAGTCTACTTTCATGTTGTTGCACTATTGATACCCCCCATGGAGGGAAACCTAGATGCGTTTGGGGTAACGAGTGGTCCAGATCCACGTGGGTATGTACACGTAGGTTGTCGTTGTTAATGTTACGATCGACCATGCACTAATAAACCGATGAGATGGTCTGAAGTGGTACGGGTAGAGATAGATAAATTAGAAAACTAGGGTTACCTTTATGATCCTAGAGCCATCGATAAGATGCCTACTTCCTTTGCCTTTGTAGACCTAGGGGTAGAGCATTCGTAGTGTTCCGCTAGGGACTTAATCGCACGGGGGAGAATCATACCTGCGCAATGAGCCATAGCCGTTGTTGCACTCTCCTAGTTGCGGAGATGGGGTCGATGGAAGATTTTATAAGTGCACCGTCATGTGTCAGATAAGGGGAAGTTTGACCATCGTTTACACTACGGTTCACAAACACTAGAATAGGTTCATAGTTCTTATCAAGGATTGAAATTAAATTAATCATTTTACGCAAATATTTCCCAAGTGCTAGTTCATATAGTTTATTCTTGTGATCAATTTCAAGATAGTTTTTAATGAACCCCCCCCCACTGATTATTTTACCAACACTGATTCTTCCTAACACGTGACTGGATTGTTGACCTGACCACGGTTGTGT